>SNQN01005687.1:22790-42872 GCA_008642245.1 Bassia scoparia
ATGAAAATTGCATTAATTTTGTGACTTAATTAATGAAAGATTAAATAAATAAATATTATCCCAAATTGAATTGAAACATATATCTAATTATTTTGAATTTCAAATCATATTTACTTACAAAATAATTACATTTAAGACTAATTATTGTATTGTTGCTAATTATTAGGTATACAAACATTGTAATATGATACATACAATTATAATCATTTATAATGAAATACAAATTTCACATGTCTAAGCACGCATCGCGTGCACATAAAAACTAGTCAAAATAAATAGAACATACCCTACATTTTTGATGATGCAATGCATAATTGATTAACTACTTAAAGTTGTTACATCTCTCTCTAGAAAACTAGTTCTCTTTCTCTCCAAACAAAAAAACCTTAAAAAAAACTCCATAAATGGGCTACCATGGATGAAATACACCATGGTAACTGGTAAGCCCCCAATTTCTCTTTTAATTTATATTTTATTCACTTTTTGTTTTTATTCAATAATTGTGATATTTCTCATATTGTGGGATTTAGGTTTAGTTTTCCTTTTGCGGGAATTAGGTTTATTTAGTTTCCATTTGTGGGAATTAGGGTTTGTTTTCTTTTTATTGTCGTAGGAAGGTCTAATTTGTTGATGATAATTTGTGTGACATTGATCCAGATAACAAATCAACTGGTACAATTAGTTGAATCAAACATTATTTGATTCAAGAACTATCAGAGAGCGCAAGGCCCCCTTGTAGCAGAAGGTTGCAGGGGACAACGATTCACGAGATAAGAATATTTTTCAATGTCAGATCTTACATGCAATTTAGTTCTATTGAATTAGAATTATTATTAGGTTCAATTTTCATTATATTTGCTTTTAATCTCGACTTGTTATTAATGAAATAATTTCTTTTCCTCAAAAAATAAATAAATAAAAGTTGCTACATGCAAACTAATGTTTCACAATAAACTTAATTTGAATCTATTTTAATTTACACGATGCTTTAATATCATTTTCATTGAGAGTGGGAGATAACTAAAGTGTTTCGAGATTTTCTTTCCGATTTCAGAATATTTTGATATCGATTTTCGTCCATACTCTTATAACTTTCTAAACACCAAAAATAAAATTAAAAACATTACAATGGAAGAATTAAGACATTTAATTTGAGAGCCCACAACAACATTGACCTAAACTAGCAACGTGCATCCTTTTAGATTTGACCTGTCGTTTGGTACGGAATACGGACTCTTTGGTCATATTTTCATTCTTTTCTTTTATTTTTAGGGCAATTTTTTTAATACTTCATCCGTTTTCACGTACTCGCATTCTCTAAGGTTTCACGATTTTCGATGCACAACTTACAAATACAATATTTTTAGTTGTACATAAAAAAGTTATACAAAGTACAAATTAAAATATTACAGAGTAATAATCTACACATGTAACAAAATCTCACAAGCTAAGGTTATAATCTTCTTTACATGTAAATAACAAATTTGATTCAAAAAATTAATGAATAGTGTCTAAAAGTATCTACTTCCTCCGTTTTTTTTTAGATGACCCACTTTGGGTTTTGTGGTTTTTGAGGTAAAATATTGGTGTAAGTGATTAGGTGAGTAGATTGGTAATTTAATAAAGTATGTGGGACCCATAGATGGGGAGGATAGAGAGAAAAGATTGTGGACCCCAAAAAGTAGAAAGTATAGTGGGATTATATGATAATTTATTTGGTCCCCATGTCTTGAAAGGGAAAAAAATCAAAGTAGGACAACTATTTCCAAATTTCCTAAAATAAAAATTGGGTCATCTAATAAAAAACGGAGAAGTATATCTCTATTATATAAGTGTAAGGGGGGAGGAAGATGGTGTCCCCCTACAAAATGTCCATCATACCCTTAATGACCCCCCTATGAAAGACTATCATATCTTTCATTATTTAATTTATTACATGATTTAAAAATACTTTATCATCCTCTTTTTCATTTTTCATTTTCAATTTTGCCATAAAGGGTGAACAAGTTAAAAATGACATTGCTTTTGAATTTCAATTGAATGCTAATTAAGCAATGTTTAAAGTATATTTTCTTTTATTAAACTAATAAATGTGTAATAATGAAATTGCATAATCTAAGTTACACTAATAAAAAGAATTCAATTGACAAAATAATTTAATAAGTTGACCAATGGGAAGAAAAACGAAAACTTAGAATTTCATTTTTAAAAATTACACTAATTAGATGATATCGTTATACGATAATTGGTAGATCAACATGGAAAAATCAGTGTAGTTATAACGTACAACCAGTTATACTATTAAATTTGTGCACTAAGTATATGTCCCACATTATTATTCGTCAATCTATATTATTAAAGCACAATTTTTTTCCTTAAATTATATTTCTTAATTATTTAACATATTTCATATTTGACTAAAATGAACGAACAACTAAAAACCATTGAATTATAAGAAAAAACATACGAAAAACTATAAATATTTATTTGTTTGACACGCACGCATCGCGTGCAAAAAATACTAGTACAAAATGATGCAAGTATTTGAGAACGAATGAAGTAATTTGGTTATATAGAGTCCTAAATTCCAAATTAAGTATTTCGAGCAAGTAATATTATTATATCCATACTAAAATATATGATGCTCAATAGTGTAAGGACTACAACCACTTCATAGAGTTTGTTAAGGCTACATTGTACCCAAATAATTAGCCGTTTTTAATTTCTTACTCCTCTATATATATTGTGGCAAATATTGGACGTTGTTCGCGAGCTTTAATTTTCAAGCCGAATATAAATATGTCTTGACTGGTAAAATTCATCAATCGCTTAGATATATTCATATTAGTCCTATACATTTATATATGGAGTACTACGAAATATTTATATCCTTTTGTATATACTCAGTAATATAATTCTTGTTGATTCATGCATGGTTTATGGATAAATATTATAATATTATATCATATACTCTATACAAGTATATCACACACATATATATCTTCTTTTGGCTCTATTCCTCTCACTTTTGGAAGGCAAACTAGTTAATTAAAGGTATAATTAACTCAAAACTTTTTGAAGCGAAGAATAAATAAACGATGAAGGTCAACAAACAAAACTGAATTAAATATTCTATAATTACTTTATGGTATTTCTTTAACACCAAAACAAGATTTCATTGATCATATATATTCACTAGTTTAATAAAACATACATAACTGATCGTTAGAAATTAGGAGCAACATTTAGCAACTCAGATCGACCTTGTTTGTGTTAGAAGTTCTCAACTTTTCATCCCATGTCACAAAAACCTAACACGACCTTTTTTTTTTTGTCCTAAAAAAACCATAAAAGCAGTGATGAGAATCGATTCTATAATCTTCTGAATTCGAAAGAAAAACTTTTATCACTTGAGGCTTAAGTTATCCCTCACCCTCAAAACCTAACACGACCTAAACTAGTGGTAATCCACGTGGTAAAAAAGTATGGAAAGCTGCTAAGTGCTCTGAATTATGCCTCATTATACACGAGTAGAAAGATTTTAGCTTTTCTTATGTCATCATCGTATGTATATTAAGTAGGACTATTTCATTTGCCTTTTTTTTTTTCAACAACAATACAGTTTTTTGTACTCCGTATTAAAATTAAATAAAATTCTCCCTCCCTAATTAAAAGAATGTGAAAAATCGTTTTAATTGCATACATTGTAAAGAATAGAATTAAAGATGTAAACGAAGAAACTCATCTAAAATAATTACGGATCGGAGTATAATACATGCATAAATGATACTCATGTTTACCCTTAATTTCCGTTCTTAAAAGGTTTGCAAAACGATTTAGTACGAGTGCGGCGAGACGTTAGATGAGATAACTAAAAGTGAAAGTATTAAATGAATTTAATCATTAATTTCACCAATTGACGTGTGAATTTGATGCATTCTAAAGTGTTTGTTATGTTCACCTTATTTTTACGATTTATATGAACTTATTTTTTCTTATTTGAACTTATCTAAACTTATTTTTTCTTATCTGAGTTTTTTTCCGAAGTTGTTTCGTAAGAGGAAAATAACAAGTGTGTTCCTTTTAACTTATTTTTTCTGAACTGAACTTATTTTTTCATAGAAAATTTTGTGAATAACCCCCACAACATTCCCAGTTTTTGTTAATAATCCACACAACTTTTCTTTTTTGTAAATAACCCCTACAACTTTGGTCTCGTTATTGAAATCACCCCATTTGAACGTGAAAATTTCCAACTTATATTCTAACAAACTCCGTTCAAATGGGGGAGATTTCAATAATTAGGCCAAAGTTGTAGGGGTTATTTACAAAAAAAATAAAAGGTGTGGGGTTATTCACAAAATTTCTTTTTTCTTAATTGAACTTTTTTTTCTGTTCGGAACTTATTTGTTCTGATTTGAACTTATTTTTTCTGAAAATAAGTAAAAATAAGTTGAACAAAACAGATCTTTAAAACCATTTTTAAAAAATATATTTATAACTTATCTAACGTTTTAAGACACCTGTTAACCGTAATTTTTTTTTTAAAAAAAATGGGGAAGTAATAATAAAAACAAAAAAGGTGGAAACTTTTGATTACTCAAAGAAAATGGGCACTAGCCGCAATAGCCGGAGATTGAGAAAGATACTCGTATTTCACATGTCATAATTAAACTTAATATTCCGACATTATTATTATTATTATTATTATTATTATTATTATTATTATTATAAAAACACCAAAACGTGGTAAGCGTTGCAAAGTAATCTTAAATAAAAATATCTAAAGTTGTACTCCGTAAAATACATGGATTTGTAATTAACATGCAATTAATTAAGATGTGAGGATTACTTTGTTTTTCTTTTTAGTCATTAGCTCATTACTCATTACGCTGAATGTAGACTAATATACTTGGATTTTACTTTCTATCATCCTTGATTATGTTAAAGTACAATGTTTAATTATTGAAACATACAATCTCATTTATAATACCAACTCATGTCTCAGCAAAATCAGGGRTATTATAGGAAGATCAACTCACTAATGTATTGTTAGTTGATATTGGCTATTGGTCCATTAGTGTTTATATTTGAGATATTAAAAAATGACATGACCCTCGGTCTGAAAGTCGTTGAATTTGACATTAGTCAGCCCTTAAATTAAGGTTTTTGTTACGAAAAATAATGTTACTAACAGATAAGTTATTCTCTGAGATTGATTAAGGTTATTAACTCGTTGAGTTAAAGAACGATTGGAAAGAATGCCCTACCTAATTAAAGAGCATAAATGGAAAACCTAAATGTGCATATTGTATGTGGAATTGCAATTCCTTGTCAATCTTTTGCTTTGTATAGGAATGGTATTTTCTTTAATGGCAAGGTAGGAGATTTTGGATAAAAACCTAGCTAGCTAAGGAATCATAGCTATATACATATATTTAATAGAGTAATATGCCTAAGGATATTTTTGTAATTTGTTTCTGTATATATATAATGTCGGGACTCCCGGCCTATTAAGGGCGAGTCATACAATTATTCACACATGGTGTTAGAGTCAGCGTGACACAGATATCACGATTTCGAATCTCACCTCCATTTCCCTTCTGGGTGAAATTAATTCGCACCGACCGATATGAGGAGTTTGTACTGCGTTCACATTTCAAATCCAAATGGCCTTTCATTCCACATAATAAAGCCATCAGCATCATCTTCTATCTTTGTAATAACTCAAATCAGCCTCATACTAATATGAGAATTAGTCAAATTGTTACCTTCTTCTTATACTTCAATTATTTCTCTTAATGTTTACGTTGAAATCTGATTGAGTTGTTCAAGTAGATAGGTTCTCGAAACTAGTTTGAAGTTTGTCTTTAACCAATGATTGATCAACTTTGTGTGGATATTAAGGGTTGACCATAAGAAGACTTGCCTAAATTGGCAACAAATTGACCTAGTGGACATTTWAGTATGTGATTCAACTCTTGATTCTTGATGCATATCCTAGAGAAGCTAATAAAAACTAGCTAGAGAATCCAAGAACTATGTAAATCGATCCTCCCCGATCGAAYTGAACCCCACGGRAAATTCTTGACCCGTGTGAATCGAACAACTGAGTGAGAGTTTAAATCAAACGRCCATCGATTGTGTTTTATCTTATTGTARTTATTTTTATGTCACRRAARTAGCAATGAAGATTTAAACTTCAGTTCTATATGTATTCGWTTGGCTCCTTAATTATTAAGCAAAGAGAATCGAAAGAATGAACTSTATAACCACATCCTCATTTTTGGTAAAATTCAAATCCTTAACATCAAAGATTTTAAGGTAGGAAATTTAAGAATCGAACCTTGGTAATTTGCATTGTGAAAAGTGGAAACCTCTCTATTAGCATTTAGCTCTTATTGGTTTAAAGCTACAACTAGTGACTTAGTTTGATAAAGCATAACTTCTATATATAGTGAGCACTAGTAGCTAATTAGCTATGTCTAAAAGTCTCAAAAAAAAAAAAAGTCCTTGGTATTGTTGTTTTTTTTCAAGGAGATCTTTAGCCTTACGCTGATAAATGGGCTTAGGCCGCACTCACCACAAGTATTCAATGTACAAGTTCGAGGAGGTTATCTCAAAATCATATGACAATAAGGGAGTAAATCCTTAATCTTACAAAGTGTCCGTATAAATAAATTTTAAAAAAAAGCTTACAAAGTGGACACAACTTTCTCTTTCCTTTAATGTGTGATACACATCCCTTTACTTCTTTCATTTATTTGATGTGTGATAACAGTTCCACTTACATTTGGGTTCAATGCAAGCTCAACAAACGTTCATTTCCTCAATGAAATAGAGACACATGAAGTAATAACTAATTATGTACAATTAGACTAATGTTTAATAATAAGAACTTATCTTATTCAATAAGTAYTAAAAATAARTTGAAGAGAACAGATCCTTTGTATYTAATTCTTATAAGTTGTGCATACAACATTACCTAGCTGAAAAGGAATGTAATCCACATATTCTTTATTAAGTTAAATGAAGTATTTATTGCATCTATGAGCACATAGATATGGGAAAATCAATCAAATGATTCTGCACTCCCTAGATGATTTTCGTACTCATATTCCGTGTATAAAYAWTATCMGCGGGAAAATGTTTGATTGATCCAAAGGGTTGACAATTTTTCTAAATATTATAGAATTTAACATAMTTATMTATGTTATACTTCGTATATGTGTAATAAATTAGAGATAATTTGTATAATATTTAAAGTTTTAAATGTATTAGATCAATGAAAATCACATCAAGAGGGTTGCCAACCCTAAGGATAAGTTTATACGATTGAGACGAATGTGAAAATCATTTAAGGACTGCAAAAATCATCACCCATATATATGCCATTAAACTCAATAAATTGTTTTTTTTAGTTTGCCATCTCAGTTCACCGGAGCTTAGCTTCGAACACAGCCGAAATCAACCTGAGTTTTCACACATAGCTTAAAGTGGGTGAGTATCTCAGCAAGAGTTTCTGTATACGACGAGGTGCGAACTCGAAACCTTCCTCAAACGACATCAAGTTGGTTACCACTTGAGCCAACTCTCGTTGGTAACTTAATAAATTGTTGTCATCAAAGAAGTGCATCATGGGTACACTCCTTAGTCTTTACACTTCACAAACTTTTTCTCATCTAGATTGAAACTAACCATATACTTAAATGCATATATAGACTGAGTGTCTGTTTACTTTTGTTTATTTTTAATCTAGTTCAATTTTTAACTTAATTTTTTTTTCTCTCATAAGCAATTCAGTTTAGTTATTTTCAATTGAAATAAATGGACCATAAGAGTACTTGTATATCGTTACCTAAATTATAGTTTTTAATTTTTTTGAGAAGATAAATACCCACTTAATTACTAGAGGAATTCCAGGAAGAGAGAACCATAGAAAATAAATTCTTTTTGCATAAAAAAAAACATAAAGTAAAGAAAGATGAGCTAAGCACGCYTAAAGAGGAGAAAAGTTATAAATCCCCAAACTTTTTACCCGCAAAAACACAAAATTAAAATCATAAAAATTATTTATTTTCTTCCTAATCCCAAATTAAATAATTACAAAATTAAAATAATAAAATAATTAATTTTCAATTTTTTTTTTACTTTAAAAAATTAATTAATTTTTAATTTTTTTGATTTTATTTTTAAAAAAATTGGGAAGAGTAGAGTAGAGGGACCTGCTTCCAGTCTGTTGAATGTCGGCTTCCTCCTTCTTCTTCTCCTTCTTTCTCCCTTCAAAAGCTGCTTTCCTTTCTTCCCTTTTTTTCATTTTTCCATTTTCTCTCTCTTCTCACTTTCTCTCTATTCTTCCCCATTATTTAATTATTATTTTCTCTCTCCTAAATGGGAATACTACTTCTTCCTCCATTTCATTCTTCATCAACAAAAATCTCACTTTTTGCTCTTGCAAAACACCCTTTTTCTTTTCTTTGATAGATTTTTCTTTTTTATTTTTTGTTCATAGTTGTTTTCATATCATAAAGATTCAATCTTTTTGCCTTTTAGGAGCTTATTACATGATTTGAGGAAGTGGGTATTTGTATATTTCCATTTTTACGAAGTGGGTTGTTATAATTATTAGGTTCTGCTGATCTCCTTGATCCCCGGAGGCCAGAGCAACTCCCCCCTTTTCAATTTGACTTTTTTTTTTTTTTTTGGAAATTTAATTGGGAAGAATTTGAGCTGAGAATTGGTGTAGTAGTTGATTTAATTGAGCAAGATTGAGCTTTTTGAAAGTGAATTTGGGATCATTGGTGAATGTGGGGTGTTGAATCAGCTTTAATGGTGAAGGCAATGCTGCAGTTGATTACTTGTAGTTTGCAGTAGTTAAAAAGATTCAATTTTTATTGGAATTAATTTAGTGGGTTTTGTTGTAAAAGAAGAGTTTTTTGCAATCATGAAAGCTCCTCCAAATGGTCTGATGCCTAACTCAGGAGAAGGTGATAAAAAGTTCTAACCTTTTCTCATTTTTTTTTACTCAATAAAGTGCTTCATTCTTCACTGCAATAAGATTGAAAAGGGGTTTTTTTTCCCTCTTAAATCTTTCCATTTCCAATTCTGTTACTATTTGGTGCAAATTTATGATCTGGGAAATTTTGGGAAAATGTCATTTTTAATGAAAGTCCAAACTCTTCTTTCCAAATTAAGTTCTAATGGTTTAATTGTATATTTAGGATGATCATGTAGTAATGATGGTATTCAAAGTCCTGATTTTTTTTTTCTAAGTTATTGATTTGCAAAGAATTTTCTTTGCTCCTATTTTTGCGGTTTGGCAATAAATTTTATTGATTTCAGCTTAGTTTTGTTGTTTGCACATAATCCACTTACCTGAAGCAGAAGGGAACATAATCCATCCAAAAAACACAGTAAAGAAGAAAGAAGAAAAAAATTAAAAAAATATGCAAAGAAAGAGAGAAGGAAGCATAATCAATGACATGATAAAGACTGAAGTTGACATTTCTTTTCCTAATGGCAGCTTATAAAGAGTGCTCTGAAACTTCTGCTTGCATATTTCTTTTTCAATGCTATTGCCATTATTATTATTATTATTATTATTATTTCTTTGCTAATATGTTCATAAGCATTTCTGTCTTATTCCCCTTTACAATACATGGGTATTATACTTTTATATGTTATGTAATTTTTATAAATATGTAAAATAGTGATTCACTAATGCTTTGGATAGTGAAGAGAGAGTACTGTTTTTTGTGAATTCTATTTCTGGGTTGTATCTGAAATGCTCTTATTGAGTCAGTTTACTTGCTTTTGATGTCAAAGAATGAAGTTTTATCTTGGCTGTTGTGCTTCAATTATTATATCTTAGCAATGATTATCTCTTGTTTTCAACTCATTAACTTTAAATTGAATGTTTTTCTGCATTTTTGGTTCTGATTGATTCTTAAACTCTTGAAAATGATGACAGATGGAAGGACCATTAATTCAGAGTTGTGGCATGCTTGTGCTGGACCACTGGTTGCTGTGCCTCCTGTTGGAAGTCTTGTGGTTTACTTCCCACAAGGCCACAGTGAGCAAGTATGTYACTTTCYTTTCATGCAAAAAGTTTGTTGTGGATGCCAAGTTTTTTTAACCTCGTCAATCAACCCAAGCCTTRATCAATTAATCCCATAAGCGGGGTCGGTAGAGTTCMTGTGGAGTTACTAATTTTTTGTTGATTTGCAGGTGGCTGCCTCTATGCAAAAGGAGACCGACGGCATCCCGAGCTATCCGAATCTTCCGTCGAAGTTGATTTGCATGCTCCATAGTGTTGCACTACATGTATGATAATATACTTTTTTGCTCACTACCACTACCTCTTCAATTCTGGTGTTATTGGTGTCTTGTTTGGTTCAAAGGAATTCGTTTTYTAGGAAGGGTTTCTCATTTTTCGTCATTTGATTTGCACAAGAGGAAAAATATTGTACTCTGATAACTTAGTAACYTCCTAYRGATCACCTTCTTGTCTCACTACTATTCCATTGAGAAACTAAACAGAATACTGATAGTTTGTGTATTGATTTGATTGATATATGTTTTCRCCGAATGAATTTCCRGTCAAAATAAATCCTTGAAACCAAATACACCCTTAGTATGTGTATAGTATTAGTCTTTTGCYGTTCTTTGGATACATTAGCAGTACTTAAAGTTRATCCATATGGTACCTTATAGAATCAYCCTGTGTACATATTATCTTGCCTAATGCTTTATGCTGTTTTCATGTTATATCAGGCCGATCCTGAAACAGATGAGGTTTATGCACAAATGACTCTTCTACCCGTTCAAAAGGTAAGGCAGTCATTTACCTAGATTCTAAGATCAAGTTMAAGATTTTTTCCGGTGTGCCGTCTTGTTTATTTATTGTTATTGTTCCTCCCATGTCAATTCATAGTATGATAGGGATGCTTTGCTCGCATCAGAGATGGCCCTTAAACAAAATAAGCAGCCTGCCGAGTTCTTCTGCAAAACTCTTACAGCTAGTGACACTAGCACACATGGTGGATTTTCTGTACCTCGGCGAGCTGCTGAGAAGATCTTCCCACCCTTGGTGAGTCAAAGTTCAACTGAATCTATGTTATGTTTATCTATCATTATTTCAATACCTTATTCTTGTGCTTACCTGGAAGATATTTGATAGGATTTCTCTATGCAACCTCCTTGCCAAGAGCTGATGGCTAAAGATTTACATGGCCAAACATGGACCTTCAGACATATTTATCGAGGTATGGTCCAGTCTAGAAATTTCATCTCATCTATATACAATCATCGTTCCTAATGCTCTGCTGTTGTTCTTCTATGCTTTACGCTTTCAAATATTCTTGATCTGCAAGAAAAACTTATCTTGGATTAGAATCAGGTCTGAAATGATTTTGTGATTACATCCTATGATATCAGCATACATCATACGGACCATCTTATTCAACCCCTTTCCCATATCTTATTTATGATAAACTTTGTTGCTGGACACTTCTGTTGCCCTGTTATGAGATTGTTGGATCGATTCTTAAAGTAAAATGAGGAGTTCACACTTCCAATCATCCAGAGAGCTTAACTTGCATAGTGAGTACTATGACAAAATAAAAACATGAAGAGTAATTGTTTTTTTTTTTTTTTTGAGGTCTAAAATACAGCATGTGTTTAACTTTAAATTTTGACGGAGGATTAGATTATTATGCCCCCAGTTTTGCTGCTTGGTTTCTTGTGTAAAGGTTATAACCTAAGTAGAGCAACGAATTCAATTCAGTGCTCCAACGCTTAATGCAAATCTTCTTAATTTCAGGTCAGCCAAAAAGGCACTTGTTGACGACGGGGTGGAGTGTTTTTGTCAGCTCAAAAAGATTGTTCGCTGGTGATTCTGTTCTCTTCATAAGGTACTTTTCCCTAATTCCTTTTTTTTTTTTTTTAATTCACATTTAATAATTTTCCCTTGAGGAAAGTTTTGGTAGATTTGTGTCCTAGCTGATTCAATTCCTCACTTATTGCTTGTAGGGATGAGAAATCACAACTTCTTTTAGGTATACGACGTGCGAACAGACAGCAACCTGCCCTTGCATCATCTGTCATATCCAGTGACAGCATGCATATTGGAATTCTTGCTGCAGCAGCTCATGCGGCTACAAATAATAGTCCGTTTACCATATTTTATAATCCAAGGTATTTTACTGTACGTAAAAACCTTATCGATTTTATTTTTCACATAAGTTTGTTTGACTAATATTCCCCTAAACTAAATAAAATTTCCAGGGCTAGTCCAGCTGAGTTTGTTGTTCCCTTGGCCAAGTACAATAAAGCTATGTATACCCAAGTTTCCCTTGGTATGCGATTCAGGATGATGTTTGAAACTGAGGAGTGTGGTGTACGTAGATACATGGGTACTATAACAGGGATCAGTGACCTTGATCCAGTGCGGTGGAAAAACTCTCAGTGGCGTAATTTGCAGGTACAACCTTTTTTCTTTTGATTAATGTTGAGAACCATTGTAATCATACAAACACTCTTATTTTCACACCTTCCTAATTGAGAATTGTACATCTATGCCTGCATATTACCAATATGTCATCCTCGCAATGGTTATGTATTCATGTTGATCCCATCCTTCCTATTATTTCTCTCCTATCTGAATTTCTCAAATATCTTTGTCCACGTAATTACTCATAGCTGTACAGTCTAATTCAACTGTTTCTGCCTGTTGTTTGTGTTGTTGGCAGGTTGGCTGGGATGAATCAACAGCTGGTGAACGACCAAGCCGAGTCTCTATCTGGGACATAGAGCCTGTTGTCACTCCCTTCTACATATGTCCTCCTCCATTCTTCAGACCAAAGTTTCCTAAGCAACCCGGGATGCCAGGTATGTTGCCAAATGCTAACCTCCTTATCTTTCAACCACTAAACTTGCTTGGAATAACTCTCGTGACWAGYTGTTTAAATTATCATTTTTGCATTTTTCAGATGATGAATCTGATATGGAAAGCATGTTTAAGAGGGGTATGCCTTGGCCGGGTGATGATTTTGGCATGAAAGATGTTCCAAACTCGATTTTTCCTGGTTTAAGTTTAGTCCAATGGATGAGCATGCAACATAATAATCAAGTTCCTGGTGCGCAGTCAGGGATGTTCCCATCCATGCTTACAGCATCCGGTTTACACGGTGGTCTTGGTAATGATGATCCGTCCAAACTGCTGAACTTTCAAACTCCATCTTTGTCTATGCCAAATCTCCAATTCAACAAAGGTGTCCAACAGAATCAAGTAGGTCAGTTACAGCAGCAACCTGCAGCCTGGTCTCAACAGCAGCAGCAACTCCAGCAATTGTTGCAGAATCCTCTTAATTCCCAACAACAACAGCAGCAACAACAACAGCAACAACAGCATCAGCAGCAGCAGAATCAGCAACAGCAACAGCAGCAGCACTTACAGCAGCAGCAACAACAACAGCACTTACAGCAGCAACAACAACAACAACAACAACAGCTGCAGAAACAACAATTGCAGCAGCAGCAACAACACTTACAGCAGCAGCAACAGCAACAGCAACAAACTTCTGCATCACAAAAGCAGCAAATACCTCAATCAACGTTTGTAAATAGTGGCCTTGTTTCTCCTAATCACCAGAGCGTAAACCAAAGTTTGGCACAGTCTTCAATGTATGGTCAGGTTCATCACCAGCAAATGTTGGCAGGGAATAACCAGGCCCCATCGAATCTTCCAGTTAACAAAGATCCTGGGCATCTAACATCCTTACCTCCAGATATGCAGTTTCAGCAGCAAGCAGAACAGCAAAATAATGTGCTACAGAGGTATCAGCAACAGCAGCAGGCACAATTGCAACAGTCCTCACAGCATTCACTTCAAGAAAGCATGTCACAGAGAACACCTGCTATGCAGAGCCTCTCAGAGCATCAGATTAACTTCCAGCTTCTGCAAAAATTGCAGCAACAACCTCAAGTACAGCAGCAACATCAACAGCCCCAGCACTCACAACAGTCGCATCCTTCCATGTCTCCTGTTAGCTCACAGATCCAGCCTCCAGTAACAACCCAACAGCATGCTTCTCAACAAAACCAACTTTTGCAGCAGCGTCAATTTTCTCAGTATCAGTCACAACAAGTAGGTGTCAGCACCATTGGCACGTCCTCCCCACTTATGAGTTCTCCACCAATTTCAGTGGTTCAAGTTCAGGGAATACAGAAAACAGGTGGCTTAGTAAGATCTCAATCAGTCCCCACAGAAGGAGATGCTCCATCATGTTCCACGTCACCTTCTACAAATAATTGCCAGATTCCTCAAACAAATTTTTTGAACCGAAACCAGCAGGGGCGTAACATGCTAGTTGAGCATTCAGTTGAACCTAGCAGTAAGATCGTGCAAGAACTTCAAGAGAAATCTGATATTAGGATCAAAAATGAAATTCCTAGCTCAAAGGTAATAGAACCATCAAGAATGAATGGCATCATCACTGATCATTTAGAAGCATCCTCTTCTGTCACATCATATGGCTTGGATGCTAGTGGGCTTCAACATAGTTTATCACTTCCGAATTTTGGATTGGATGGGGATGTGCAGTCCCACCCAAGGAGTGGTCTTCCTCTAACAACCCCAATGGATACTTTAACTGCYGATACTTTGTTGTCAAGAGGTTTTGACACAGGAAAGGAGCTCCACAACTTGCTTTCTGATTACAATGGAGCGCCTAGAGATATTGAAACAGAATTGTCGGCCGCTGGTATGAGTTCCCAGTCATTTGGGGTTCCAAATATTCCTTTCAAATCAGGATGTTCAAATGATGTAGCAGCAATTAATGACCCTGCTGTTTTGGGTGGTGGGATGTGGCCAAGCCAGACTCAACGTATGAGGACATATACAAAGGTTAGTTGTGCTAATGCGCTTCTTATGGTTTGTACTTTTTTTTTTTACTTATGGTTTGTACTTTTTTTTTTTTACTTATGGTTTGTACTTGTGGATGGTTGTGGAATGCAAAAGATTTTTGTGTGGATGATATGTGAGAATATGCTTCTAAAAATATTGAATTTGATACCAATATACATTAAACACCAACTCATGTAACTTGTATTTTGCACTAGTTTAGAAATGCTTGTTCAAATTCTGCAGTGGTAATTAGTATTAGATGTATGATAAAGCCTTATTACCATTTTTCTCTTTATGTTTCGTTTGTGTATGCCATTGTGTGGATTAATTGGTTGATTCTACTTTATTGATTAATAATCTTAGTTGCCATGAAAACTTATTTGTGCTTCTTTTATCTATCAAAAGGTGCAAAAGCGTGGCTCAGTCGGTAGGTCCATTGATGTTACCCGATACAAGGAATATGACGAGTTAAGGCGCGATCTTGCTCGAATGTTTGGCATTGAAGGACAACTGGAAGATCCCCAAAGAACGGATTGGAAATTAGTCTATGTAGATCATGAAAATGACATCCTACTGGTTGGAGATGATCCATGGGAGTAAGTACACTGTAAATAGTAAGGTCTTTCAAAATCTTACTTATCTCAAATTTTTATCCTAAACGTTTTCTTGTTCATTTGCAGTGAGTTTGTAAATTGTGTTCAAAGCATAAAGATACTATCATCTATTGAGGTCCAGCAGATGAGTTTGGATGGAGATTTAGGTAGTGGACCAATTCCGAATCAAGCCTCTAGTGGGACTGACAGTGAGAATGCGTGGAGAGGACAATACGATGATCACTCGGCCGCCTCATTCAATAGATGAGGGTGGTTTACTTCACACTATCCTTTCGGATCTGCTGATGAAGGGCACAGACATCGGGTTGAATGAAACCAATGCAATCGAGGCATATAGTGGATGTATGCATTTTGTAAAAGCACCCTTTTCATCGACAGGTCTCATATTCTTGGGTAGGCTCCCGGAACTTAATTATACCCTAGCCTCCCACTGTCACAGTATCACATAACCCGATTACATTAAATGTAACTTAACAGTTTCGTTTTTGAGCTCGTCTCAACATAGTTCACAGATGTATCCAAATTGAGCTAGGAACAGRAAGYTAAACTATTGGCCCTTAGGTAATAGGAAGTATGGACCTGGTTTAGCCTTCCGGTACCGGCATTTGTTTTCATGCAACCTATCTGTAAAGCTAGTGTTGTGATAGATATAGTGTTGTAGCAGTCCTGACTCCATATGCGATGAGGGGTGACTGAAATTTAATGTCACCACTTGTATCACATACGATATGGCAATGTAAATGCGGTTTAGCAGATCTAGATCTTACTGCTGTAGTTAATTAGTCTTAAATTTTCCTTTGTGAGAAATTGGTTACTGTACAAAAMAAAAAAAAAAAAAAGATTTGGGTAATAACACATTGCGATACTTTCATATGTTCATTGTTGTAAAAGTGTTATTTCGCTTCCCCTTTAATTTTCTTTGATCCATTTATCTCAAAAAGCTCTAATATAAGGTTGTTTCGTATGACTAAYGAAATTGGTTTCGACTAATGACATGTTTCGTTAATAATATGCCTTGCTAACTGTCACAAACTGCGATCCAGTGACATGATTATACCCAATGTTTTGCACTAACTAATCAATCTCCAAACTCAGAAACCCTTTTTGTTACTGATTTATTCAATTTTCAACATTACGAAAGCATCATAAAGAGAATTCGCAAAGTAACCAAAATTGCAAGCACAAACTATATGAACACTTCTAATTTGTAAAAAAACACTTGATACTAGTCTGTCGAATCTTGATGAATCATGATGCTCCTCTCAATTGCTACAAAATTAATTTGCCACCTAAACACTCCTTTTACACGGTTTCTAGGTTTCGTGACTAAGAAGAGAGCACAGCCATAACATCAGCTGATCTGAGGACTATGTAGTCAGCACCATCTTTGCCCTTGAACTCATTTCCGGCGTACTTGGAATACATCACTGTGTTTCCTGGTGAAATTGATAGTGGCTTTCTGTTACCTTCCTCATCCAGTGGTCCAGGTCCGACTGCAATCACCTGTTTCACCCAAAAATATAAAAACGTTAATGAGCATTACAGAGAAATAGGTCTATGAAGTCCTCGAAAATTGAAACTCCAAAAAAAAAACATATGACGAAAAGGATTGGAGATGAAGGATTATTACACTTCCAACTGATGGTTTCTCTTTGGCTGTCTCCGCCAATAGTAAACCTCCAGCAGTTTTCTCTTCAGCCTCAGCAACCTATAGCAAAAATAATATTCAAGGCATTTAGCTACTATGCCGGAAAAAAGCTGTTTTCCCTACGCAAAAACTATGTATCATTCCGACCCAAATGAGAAGGCAAAAGTATGCAAACATTAAGCACAACGCCATAGATAATGCACTCAAGTAATTGTTTACCATCTACACTTGTGAAGTTCAAAACTCCCACATTCCCTCGCAACTCACAGTCAATCATGTTGAATTTAATATGTTTTGTATCTAAATCAAATAAATAGTTTAACATAAATAAAAAAAAATTAATCAAGGAGGTTTATAAATTAAGTATCCAGGGGGCACTGACCTTAATGAGAACTCTTTCGTTCATAGGCTTAAGATCCTTTATATCTTCTGTCTCAAGAATGCCAATAATGTCATCTTCCTTCAATAACAAATGGTTCGCCCCGTTAAATTCCAGCTCAGTCCCAGCATACTTGGAATATACTACTTGAGCACCAGTCTGTGGAAGCAAAGGAGATTATTAAGAAACAGGTCAATCAGAGGACAAAATGTTTTAGCATCAAAAAACATTTTAATTCTAAAACATATAAATATTTACGTTGACACCAATTGCAATTTGGTTCTTCCCAACAGTCCTGCCCTCTCCGACAGCCACAACTTCACCAGATTGGGGCTTTGTTTGAGCTGTTGTAGGTAGCAAAATTCCACCAGAAGTCTTCTCCTCTGCTTCCTTGATCTTGATTAGCACTCTGTCAGCTAGAGGCTTTACTGATGTATACTGTTCAATTGCGTAATAAAGTGTCAGTGATTGATCAAACTCTAGTTTTTTTACTCAAAATAATATTTTCCATTCAACAGGACTCCCTCGAATCTATCAAAGTAATGTGCCGAAAGATCAGCGGATCAGCCACCAATTCAAAGTTCAACCACGCCAATTGCAAACATCTTCTATGTAAGAGGAGAGCAGCTAACAATACTGAAACTAGCAACTGTATCTCTAGATTTTCTACATTATCAATTAAAACCAAAGACATCTATAACTGGGTACAATCATGTCAAAACAATGSAAATTTTGAGTGTCAACAAACTYGACCAATGATCAAGATGATAAAATTAGTTGCAACAACATTTCACAAAACAGTAAATTCGAGGMTGATGTTATACAAATATATGTGAAATTTTATGCAAAAACATCACATTACTGCAATTTGTCAACAACTAGTAACAACACAGCAGAAAGAGTGAAGAGAGYAGCTACAATCATATATAAAATTCCAGCGAGCAATCAAGTGAAGAAAGCATCGAATACAATCAACTCYTACAATCAATGCACTGTCAGAGAATATCAACAAGTCCACAAAGTGCACCCAAATTTAGCTGCAAACAGAACGATATGACGCTTTTCCCCCCACCTAAAACCAAGTGGGCACTGATTGGAGATTTGGAGTATACTCCTKCATCTTAACACTCAACACTTAGAGTTCAWGACCATACTCCATTAACACATGATATTGCAAAACTAGATATTTCGAAATTACATGATCTCACACCTAAGTTGCGGAAGCATCAGGCTACAATGTGACAGACATGAACCTCCAATTATTTTCACACACTATCAAATTGAATACCAAGCCCCCATTAATCACACTATCTAATACAATCACCAAAAACATACAATGCTCCACACCATTATCAAATTCTACCATTAATCTAATACATACAATCAAACCTTCAATCCTTGGCAAGAATTCCTCAAGCAACATCAACAAGCCAACAATTAGCTGATAAAACCGTTCGAAAATACACTATATACCCAAATCAAGAAATGCTAGAATTGATATGCTAGTGAAGAAAAGGTTAAATACCTTAGGTGCAACAACAGTTGCAGCTTTAACAACAAGAGGGCGGAAAGTCCTCTGATTAAGCCCTTGTCTCAGTGGCACAAAAGCACCAACTTTGAGTGTTGAAGGTCTGAATCCTTCAAAAGTTGGCAAATTCCTGCTTGAAACAGTTGCTGCTGTAAGCTGTGCTGCTGCCATTTCTCTGCTTCATTCAATAATCAAATTCAAAACAAAATTAGCCAATATGACATTAGCCCACTTTCAAAGACGAAGAATAGACAGTAAAACACTAATTCCCACAATCAAATTCAGCTTAAAAACAAAAGGATTGAAACCTGAACATATAATAGTAAAGGGTAATCAAATTCAAAACAAGATTAACCAAAATGATATTAAACCCACTTTCAAAGACCAAAAATTGACACTAAAACACTAATACCCACAATCTAAATTTAGCTTAAAGACAAAAACATTGAAACTTGAATATATAGTGAAGTGTAATCAAATTCAAAATAAGATTAACCAATRTGATATAAACCCACTTTGAAAGACAAAGAATTGACACTAAAACTCAAATACCCACAATCTAAATTTAGCTTAACAACACAAAAGATTGAAACTTGGAACATTTTGTGAAATGGAGAGGAAACCTTCTTATTGAAAAATTGAATCTTTAAAGTGAGAGGACAAGAACAACTGAAGTACCTGAATAAAGTGGTGTGAGTGAAGGTGTTGAGAGTGAACTTGAATAGAAAGTAGAAGAGATGAGGTGAGATGATAAAAAGTAGAATATAATGAAATATGAAACCCTAGAAGATTCTGGGATTGAAGAAGATGTTGTTAGTAATAACAATGTTTAAATCGGTTATTGAAAAAAAAAAAAAAAAAAAAAAGAGGGTTCTAGAATTGTAACGTTAGATGGGTAGAAGGATCATGGTCATTGTGTGGGCTTGGGTTTGATGTATGTGATGGTATGGGCTGTGGCTCTTTCAATTGTCACCAAGGTGTATTCATGTGACCCGAAACCCGTACCGG
>SNQN01005688.1:0-15135 GCA_008642245.1 Bassia scoparia
GACTAAGACTCACATCTATATGTAACTTTTTTGGCACATTCAAAGACAAAATAGAATTATGTTGGGGAACCGTTACTCACACAGTTCTTTTATGTATGGCGAACTGTTTTTGGTCCTAAGAATCTTCATTTCAGCGACTGTTAGTATTTTTCTCGGTATTTATCTCCTACATCCCAATCCTAAGAGGTCGTATTAGGTAGATGGCCCGGCCTTTTTGGGGTTGGGTAACTCGCAAGAAGCACCGCATCTTTAGAGAACCCACAGGCAAATGTCGCGTGTGGTGGGCGTAGACGCTCATAGAGAACATATCTTATTCAGTGGGCTCTCCTCTGTCACACCAAGGGGTGTTTCACTTGTTAGCGTGTTGTATATAACAGCATTAACTTTACATCATTAATTGAAGTAGTTTTCTAAAACATGTAATTTTCCACATATAATGACTATATGTTTTTATGACAAGAAACTATGAATTTAAAACAATATACGAACATTTAATTTTTTTCTGTTTAATGTAAACAACATTCCCAAACTTCCAAATATAGGAATAGTGACAATAGCCCCAAATAATCCAATCCATAATCAAATAACAAGCTAAGGACAAAATCTTTTAGACATGTTGCCTCATACAGATCGTCCATTGTCATTCTCCTTATAGAAAAAAAATGTGGTTAATACAATATATATATTTTCCTCTGTTTCCTTTTAGTTGCTATCATTTTTCTACATTCACTATTTACAGGAAGCACTTTACCAAATTTTGTACACGGCAATTATAAATATTAACGTCCAAAATTATGTTTCGCAAACAAACATATTTTTGTTGAATTTGGTGCAATCTAAAGAAAGCGGAGGAAGTAAAGTGAGAAAAATAACTCCATGATTAAGATGTTCGAAGCATTAAATTCAAAGAATCAAATTAAATAGGGTTTCTTTGTTTTGTCCCCACGCTTTCGTCAGAGTTCTCATTAACCAAGAACTACCACGACCCACACACTCAGGTGAATAGTTGAGATTATTATTAAGGTGTTACTATTTACATAGCCCGACCTAATTAGGTAAAACTTTGTTCATAAATCGTAAAAACTTCGTATGTATGTGTTAAATCGGGTAACAATTTTTTAATTCTCTATCTATGTCTTTGACTTTTAATAAAAGTTTTTTTATAAAAAAAAGAAGGTTAAATTTAATGGACATGATGAGTATTACCACCGCGTAACATTGCAATCCATTGCTATATGTTAATACAGACAGAAGTTTAATCATCATATATAACTTAACTAACGATTCATATATTTAAATCATTTTTATAGTAGCGTCATGTAAAGTATTATGGTTCTTATTAATTATAATTTATAAGTTAATCCTCCTACTAATTTAATTTGTTGGCAGAATACTTGACAAAACGAACATATATAATAACAGATCACAGATTTTTAGTTAGTTGTATAAATATTAAAACATCATCTCATGTATATATTGTTGCAAACAAATGATTTAGAAGTAGTAATGTAAGTTTAATTTAGTGGCTCATGTGCGATCATTGCACTCATAATGATGATGGCAATTCCCTTGGTGCAAGGGTGCAAACTTTTTGCAGCCATGAAAGGCATGAGTAACTTGAGTACAGTACTGGTCCAAAAATCCTCCCATAACCAATGCATGCATCATACATGCTATCGAGATTTGTAGCACAGTATTCTTATGATCAATAAAATCTAATTCATATATACAATCATAAAATCATAGCTATGTATAATACAATTACCATCACCCTAATACTAATGATGATTACCAGGGCCTTCACCTCATTCTAATGTAATGGGAAGCACAGAAACTCTAGAGCATTTGGACGTTTCAAGCGTTCGGGAAACTTGAAAACCAAAAACCTCTAAATAACTTCAATTTCCACATTATAAAACGTTTCCGTGCAACTAAAACATTCATTAGTCTATCCAGTTTTCTCAATTGCTTTTTCATTGAAAATTAAAGTTATATTTGTTCATTTAATAGGATACATTTCAACTCTAACTATGCTTATTTCCATGCTACATAGCTAGTCATTTTATTACATAGTACTCTTTGTATGCCTAGATATTTACACCAATTTATCTTAAGAGAATGATTTCGAGGACCAACAAAAATTGCGTTATACTTCGTATATTTGTTTGTAGACATTCTTTGAATAATACCCAATCTATCAATCCGCATAAACACACAACAACACAATGTAATAAGTCCTAGGTACGGAGTACAAGAATGTACTAATGCCTAACTAGGCTACACGCATGTTGTTTGCAGGAATTAAGCTATGGGGCATAAAGATTAGAAATCTCTCATGTTGTTCACTTATCTCGGTTTTTGTTTTGCAAGGGAATTGATTTAATCCGCATGTAGGAGGGATAAAGGGATAAATCATGACCACCTTATCCCTACATATCTTTTTATGTAATGTGGGGTATCAGTGTATATAAGGCAGGGAATTCTCCTAACATTACTTGAATATAGCAAAGTTTTGTCCTTAGAGATAAACTGAAAAAATAACAAGAAAGGTAAAATAGTCAATTAGAAATATTATTTAATTTATTACACTCTTTATTCCAAACCTATGTCAACAATGGATAGGTGATATTTTATCTATCCTTTATTCCCGGCATAATACGAGACATTTCCCTATCCCATCATTTCCCTCGTTCTTATCCTCAACTTGCTTATGGCCCATCCTCCTACCAAAAACGGACCTTCTACAAAGCCTGTAAAATCGGCTGTAAGTACATTTTAAACATACGAATACTTTGGCAATTCTTTATTCAAAACTATCTTATCATAAGATTGCAAGTGCCTATATTACGGTTTGAGTCGAGGAGGGTTATTATTTATTAATAACGTCCGCTAATGGCTAATGAGCTAGAGTTTGATTATCATGTTATGTCACGTAACTACACTATGTCATGGCTTCCAATTAGATCACAAGTAATTTTAGCATTCACTAAAGTATATATACAGCTCTATAATCTTTATATCCTTCTTCCGATTTGACTGTTTGGTTGCACATGAGATATATCAATTTTCTTTGACTGTTATAAAGTGGAGGACTTCTTTTTTTTTTTTTGAAGGAGCTAATAGACTTTAGCTAGTTTTATGTGCAGGTGATGCGTTGTAATAGACACCGTAAAATTCATTCCAAATGAAAAATGGTTTTATAATATAATATTCAAGATTAAAATGCTTATAGAATAATTAACAATAGAATTTAATTTGAAATTTTAATTATTTTGAAAATAAAATTCTGACTTGAAATTAAAGAATGTATCGATATATGTTTCAAATCCTAATTTGAATAATTTTCATTTTTCAATAATTAAACTTACATAATAAATGCAATTTTCTATTTTAATTATTGAATAAGTAAAGGCGTAAAAGGGTTGTTTACGACAAAATCAATTCTATTTTAATTCATTAAGGGCATAAAAGAACATTTAAAGAGGGGGGACAACCATGCCTTCCTCCCCCTTCTTATATAATAGAGATCTAGTTTTTATGTGCACCGATGCGTGCTTAGACCGTATAAATTTGTAATATTTGCATTAAAAATAATTAATTATATTGAATTAGTATTAAATTAAATGTAGTTTAACTAAATTAAGCGCGCAATACAAATTTATTCTACTTGTAAAATTAGTTTTTGTATGATAAATTGTAACATGAAATTCAATAATTATACAATATTTTTTCATTCAAATCTGGACTAATGTTATTGATTTAAGCTTTTGTACTAATAGTCACATAATAAATGAAATTTCGATTTAAATCTCCATAATAAGTAAAAGGGTAGTTTAGGCACTTCATTCAAAAAAATTTAACATTCCATTAGGTTATAAAAGGTCATTTAAGAGGAGGGGAGGCCGACCATCTTACCCTCCTCCCTATCTTATATAATAGAGATTAGTTGAACTTTGTTGTATATTCAATTCAATTTACATAATTTATTTCATATAATTAAATAATTTAAATATAATATATGAGCATGAGAGACACGTTCAAATTGTCCCTATTTAATCAATATTCCATCGTATTATCTCATTATTATTCTATACCTCCATTCGTCTTTTTATTTACTTGCACCATATATCATAAATGGATGGTACTCAAATTCTCGAATCACATTTATTATTCATTCGTACTATCAAATTTCATCCAGTTTACAAATATTCATACCAACAACTACACACCACTTTCAAACTTAAGTTTTTCCCCAACTTGCAAACATAACTCCACTATCATCAATGCTCTCCCCTAAAAAAATCGTAAAAGATTTGTTATGGTGCAAATAAAAAAATGGAGAGTGTATATTTTTGCATGTTGTTAATTAATAATAAATGCAGAATAAATAATTGATTGTTGTAGTGGTGATTGAGATTAAACTTGGTAGGCCGAGATACTTTGAGTTCGTCTCACCTGCAAAATACAGACAATTAGGGAGAGAGACTGAAACTAACGACCCAGCACTGATCCTCGAATTCGGATTAGCCCAATAGGGTGAATCGGGTGGTATACCAAAATAAAAATAAGTGGCGCGGATAAAAAACAATGGATCGGAAATGAGTTTATTTTTATTTTTAATTGATAAGGGAATAGCAATTGTCTAACAAACCATAGATAATGAAGATTATTAGGAATCTACATATCTAATTTAGGAAATGGAAAAATTGTGAAGGGGGGTGATAGCTAAAATTGTTGAAGAACTCTCCCAAAAAGCCATGAAAGATAGATGTGGGGTCCAGAAAGAATTGTGAGATTAAATCAGTTTGTTCTCCCTCATATTCCCATCACCCATAACCTAAATGTTTTTTCTTTTCTTTTAAAAAATCAATGATGTTAATTAAAGCCTATCATCAACAACTAATTAGCATGTGTGAGTTCGCACGTGCCTGTTTACTCTCTTCGCGTGTAAACTACTAGCCCAAAGTAATTCGCACACAAGCATGACGCCCACTCCTACGCCGTGAATCAAAGAGCTTTTAAAATGGGATCATTGAAGTTTAATAGCCACTAATTAAATAGGGTAATGTTTTTTCCTCATCATCATGTACATGTAAGTGTAACATAGGTTTTCCTTTAAGATTAGACTCAAATTGAATTGAATCGAAATGAAATGTTACAGTTAGTTTAGGCCTAATTATTAGTTAGGCATATTTAATGTTATTCTTTAACTGTCATTACTGTTTTACATTGGTTACTGTTCATTTAAGCAGTTAGTTGTTTCTCTCGATTTGTAGTCAGTGCTAATGTTTGGATCAGTAAGAGCTATAATAGTAAAAGGCTCATAATCTCATTGTAACCTCGTTCAATATCATAATGAAAAATCCTCATCAATTCTCTTTCTCTCCCTCATTCTCTCTCCTTGAGTTGCCTCAATTACTATCTTTGTTCTGCCTCTGATTGATGCCATTGATAAATAGGAAGTTGGCTTCCTTGTTACAACTTTGGTATTAGAGCCATTGTTGTAGCTCTGCCATTGCTAAATTTCTCAATTCCCAGACAGGCACATTTTGAAAGTCTTCAATTTCTTGCATAAGAACAACTGTTGTGTTAATTCCAAAACTACAATTTTCCTTTTCATTTCTTCTTCTTTTCACTTTCTATTTCTTTCTTCAGTTCTTGTGATCTTGGTGCTTGTTTAGCTGGCTTCAGCTGTTACTCGATGGTGTTTGCATCATGGAGGAGCATATGCGTGCATTGGAGGATAGATTGGGAGAGAGGGAAGGAGAAATCGAGGAAATTCCATGAAACTATAATGCGGCAAATTGCTGAATAAGGGGAGAAGATCGGCATGCTTGAGGAGGGTGAGACTCCATTCAGTGAATGATTCTTTTTCTGATGGATCAAGGAGCCTCGAATTAAGGGGTAATGTTCCAAATTGATTTCCCTAAATTTGATGGGTAATGGTTGTTAGGATGTGGTTTAAAGAAGTGTAATCAATACTTTAATTGTGTCATGTGATTGATGAGCAAAAAAGTAGATTTAGCAAAGTAATTAATTAATGACTTGAAAAGCTGAGAATTGGGTAGGCTAGTTACCTTGCTGTGAGACTTTGTTGATTGGCATGAATTTTATGGTGGATGTTTCTGCTCGATTTAAAGGATGATGTTGGGTGTAATGTGGTTGAAAAATTTAAAAAACAAAATTACAGTAGCTTAACATCTCTAGAAGAATATGTGGATGAATTTGAGAATTTTAAGAGCTTTAATGTTGCAGGCAAATCATTTGTTACCTGATCTTACTTTCTTGATAGCTTTGTGGGGGGGGGGGCGTGGGGTGGGGATTGGGGCAAGCCATTAAACCCTTGGTTAGGCCTTTTAAACCACTTTTATACAGTAGCTATTGAGTATGAGCAGGCTTCAAAGAAGAGTATTCTGCAAGCTTCAAAACCACGCTACAAATCAAATCCCATTTCCTTCTTACAATAACCACCTTCCTCCAGAAGTCCTTACCTAAAGCTTTGTTACCTATCCCCGTCAATCTTTGCCATCTACTTCTTCAAGCTTAATAACCCTTATCAAACACAAGGAAGTCAGGTTCCAGACCCAAACAAACTTCCTGGGCCAGCTCAAAGAAGGGAGAAACAGCTCAAGGGGTTTGTGTACTTTTGTGACCGAACCCTATGGTAGAAATCATGTAAATGCCAAGCTTAAACCACTCAATGTGTTCACCTGTAGAGATTTCCAGGGATTTGGGAAAATGAGGAGAAGTACCCAGGATGAGTTGGTGGGGGGAAGTGAGGACCTAATTGAATTTTTTCTCATACTGAGGTAGAACCTCACATTTCTGCAAATGCTTTGAGTAAATGCTTTGAGTGGGTAGCTCAGCCTTTCAAACCATGAGAGTCCACTGGATTTTTGCAAACCCTTCTGTACCTAATACACCTGATGACTCAGGAAGCACACACACAATTTTTCTTGAACCTTAAGTTGGCTACCAAAATTAAAAACCTTACCTTGAATCATTCCCCTCAGGCTGTCACTGTGGCTGATGGTGTGTAACTGTCCTCGGGCCGGTGCTCATCGGACTGATATCCGTTAATATTTTTCCCGCGATCATTACCCGCTGTCAGTATGAAGTGTTCAAAGTTTGTTCATGGCAGAATGGAAATGCTGAGTTTCAATCTCTGACAAGCGTTACTGCATAACCCCTGGGTGGCTTGTGACATGGTGTTGGGGTATCAATTTGGCTTAGGCAACTTTGAACCTGTTGAATGGGATTTCAAGAGTTGTTGATTGGAATTCTGAACTCAAGAGGGGCAAGCATTTTCGTGTTAAGGGTCTGCTAGCCCAAGGCTGCTCCAGGGACTTTATCTAGGTTTGACTGCTAATCTTTTTGGAAGACTGGAGCTCAGTTTTCCTCCAATTACAGATTCCTGCAGTCCCTAATTCAAGAGCTCCTGACATTTTTCTATTGGAGACTGATTCAATTCCCCAACTGTATATCAGAGTTGCTGCAACGAATATGTAGTCATTTTCGAAGAACCAAAGGGTTTACCTCCTTTCAAGGGGAATATTTGATCAAATAAAATTCCCTTTTGGAATTTGGTAACCAATTCCAGTTAATTGTCAGTGACATATAGGTACCTCCTTAAAGCAAAGGGATATCATAAAAAGTTGGTGAATGAGATGCTGGTCAAGGTATCATCCAGGACAATTGGTAGTCGCATTTGCTCAGCCACGTGGTTATTACTTGGCAAGAAAGGAGGTTCATGGAGGTTCTGTGCTAGCATTATAGGGAAAGTTGAATGAAGAAGAACAATCAAGGACAAGATTCCCTATCCCAGTGGTTGTTATAACTATTGATGAACTCCAGTGTGCCGTTTGTTCTTCAGTAAAAGATTGCATTCTCGGGGCAGGCTATCAGTCAAGTATGGAGCGGTGACCAAGACTGATGTTTATAAGACTGCTTTCAAAACTCACAATGGAACAATTATGAGTTCCCTTGTGATGCCATTTGGATTTGACTAATGCAACCAGCCTCATTCTAAGAGTTGGGATGAATTATACATTCAGCATATTAAACTTGAGAAAGTTTATGTTCTTGTCTTATTTTGGATGATATCCTGGTGTATAGTCCCCCTTACAGGATCATGTAGAACATGAAAGTCTGTGTTTGAAGTGATGGCAGCAACATTATTCTTTATATGTGCCAAAGCCAGCAAGTGCTCCTTTACACATCCAGGATTGAAATAACTTGGGCCATTTTATTTCTGGCCAAGGGGGTGAAAACTGATGCTTCAAAAGTAGAGGCTGTGGCAAGATGGCCTGTGCCTCAATCAGTTAAAGACCTTAGAAGTTCATTTAAAACACGTATGCATTAGAGCAAACCCTCTCACGTGATTTGCTTAAAATAAGGGAAATTTTGGGTTGGGAATGATGCAGCTCAAACATCATTTGTGAAGCATTGAAGCATGCCCTGATCTCAGCACAATTCTCAGTGTTCCCCTAAATTCTCTCAACAGTTGTGGTTTGAGAACTGGGATGACTCTCAGGATGGTATTGGGGGCAGTGTTAAATGCAACAAGGGCATCCTTTGGCTATTTGAGCAAGGCTTTGGGACTAAATGGAAAGAAATAAATCTGTCTATGAGAAGGAATTGTTATAGGTTTGGTGACCTGCTAGTGCAAAAGTGGGAACAATACTTAATCAAGGAAAAGTTTTTGATCAAAATGACCAAAGAAGTTTAAAAGTGGTTGCTGGCAGCAAAAGTTTTTCACTCCTTCCAGAAATTTTGACTTATCAAAACTAATGGGGATTTGATTATGAGATTCAGTATAGAAGTTGGTAGGTAGACAATTGTTGGCAGCTCGATGCTTTGTCAAGAGTTACTGGGGCAGAAATATTGTACATGGCCCTTTCCTGTGTTGGAATTCCGAAATTTGTTGCAACTTATTCAGGCTAGCTAGCCCTTGGATGTCACTTCAGACTTTATATACTCCTCTGCCGAGTCAGGGGGCAATGAATCCTAACCTTCTCTTTTGCAAGATAGGTTGATTGAAGGAGGGGGGAAAAATACTTTGTGGGACCTGATGATCAGTTGAAGCTGGCTATTCTTCAGGTGGGCTGTCTATGATTCACCTCAGGGAGGTCACCCTGGTAGGGATGCACACTAAAGGGTTAAAGCCTTATTCTTACTCCGGAAGAGCCTTAATCTTATGTTGCACAATTTTGGTAGGGACTTTGCAGTCTGCCAAAGAAAGCAACCTGAGAATACAGGAAGCCCTGGCTACACAACCTCTTCCTCCACTGAAGTATGGATTGATGTGTCCAATGGATTTTAATCACAGGACTACTCCCCCATCCTAGGGAAAGGATGTCATATTTGTGGTAGTTGACAGGCTCAATAAATACTCTCATTTCATTGCACTCTCTCACCCCCTATTCAGCTGAAACAGTGGCTCAGGCTTACCTAGATAATGTCTTTAAATTGCATGGGTGGCCTAGGACAATTGTGAATGATAGAGATGCAATTTTCCTTAGCAAGTTCTGGAAAGCTCTATTCACCATTCAGGGTAGTGAGCTCTTGCTCTCTTCTGCTTATCACCCTCAAACAGATGGGCAGACTGAGATTGTTAATAAATGTGTTGAAACATTTCTAAGATGTATGTGCAGTGAACATCCTAAAGATTAGAGCATGTGGCTTCCTTTGGCTGGATGGTGGTATAACACCAATTTTCATACCTCTGCTCAAATTACTCCATATGAAGTTGTTTACAATCAGCCACCATCTCTCCACTTACCTTACCTCCTTGGTGAAACAAGAGTTGAAGCTGTGGATAGGTCTTTGCAAAGGAGGGAATCCATGATTAAACTCCTGCACTACCATTTATTGAGGGCTCAAAATAGAATGAAGGTTCAAGCAGACAAAAGAAGAAGTGAAAGGACCTTTGAGATTGTACAATGGGTCTGGCTGAAACTCCATCCTTACAGGCAACACACTGTTAAAGGAATTGGGAATGAGAAGCTATCCCCTAAGTTTTTTGGTCCATTTCAGGTTGAAGATATCATAGGCAAGGTGGCTTACAAGTTGAAATTGCCAGATTCTGCTCAGATTCATCCAGTTTTCCATGTCTCTCAACTTAAGAAGTTTTATGGTAAACTACCTGCAATTACACATATTCCTGGGTGGATGCAGAATTCAAATGCACAAGCACCAAATCAACCCTTTTCCATCATTGATAGGAGAGTTATCAAAAGACACAATAAGGCTGAGGTCCAGTATTTGGTTCAACGGGAGAATTGTCCTGTGACTGAGGCTACATGGGAATTTGCTCATGATTTTGAAGCTAAGTTCAGTAATTTTCCAATCGCATCTTGAGGAAAAGCTGATTCTTCAAGGAGGAAGGGATGTTACAGTTAGTTAGGCATATTTCTGTTATTTTCTAACTGTCAATTAATGTTCCATTGGTTATTGTTCATTAAGCAGTTAGTTGCTTCTCGATTGTAGTCAGTGCTATGATTGGATCAATAAGAGCTATATAAGTAAGCTCATAATCTCATTGTAACCTCATTCAATATCATAATAAAAATCCTCTCAATCTCTCTCTCTCTCTCTCTCTCTCTCTCTCTCTCTCTCTCTCTCTCTCTCTCTCATTCTCTCTCATTCTCTCTCTTGAGGTTGCCTCAATTACTATCTCTGTTCTGCTCGATTTATGCCATTGATTAATAGGAAGTTTCTTCCTGTTACAAATGAATTGTTCATGAGAAAAAAAATAGGACCTGAACAGAATTGAATTTAGAAAATTAGGACATGAACTAAATTGAATAAGGAAACTAGGAACTAAACTAAGAGAGTTAAAAGGTTTGTGGTTGGTTCATTCCCACAATTATATAATGATGCCACACAAAACTTGGGGCTAAAACTAGTTGATATGATGAGTTTTCGAAGTACTTTTCCGATGAACTTCTGACAGACGAAAATTCTCGTGGGAGGCACATCACTCGCTGTTTGGAGCTTAAACATGGCGAAGGTCATCTCTTATAACCTTTAAAGGTGTGAGAGAYATTTTGGACAAAACACAAACAATCTCTGAAACGACGATTCCAGGAGCAAAAATGTGTATTCTATATATACGTGACAAAAAGGAGGTCTCTAAACCAATTTTTGTTGAAAGAGACAAAAAATGTATGGTTTGTTCTCACAACTATATAATGATGCAATGCAATATATAGGGCTAAGATTATGAGATATGACGAGGTTTCAAAGGAGTTTTCCTCCAAAACTTCCAAGCCATGGAACGCCGTAGGAAGACTATTATCATTCGTCGTTTAGGTGTGTGGTTTTTGAACTTGCTATGGTCCATAGCTCCCGGCCCCGTATGGCCCTATGTGTGGGAGAAATTTAGCCAAAACTCAAAACAGTGTAGAAGACGATGATTTCCAGCTTTTTTTTTGCGAAAAAATTTAGATTTATATATATGTTTTATATTGTTATTGTTTCAAAGGACTTTCTTTCTGAACTTTTCTGTTCTTATTTGCGTATAATGTGGAAGGAGCACAACACTTGACATTTGGTGTTCAAACTTGGTTTGGAGCTCCTCCATTGTGTGCCTTAAGGGTGAGGACAAATTTTAGGGCAAAATTAGAACATTCTGACTAGTGGTGTTCGGTGTTGTTAACTGCACAGGAAGGTGTACGTGCGTTGAGGGGTAAAACTAACATGCAGCTAGTGAACAGGACGTATCCACGAGGGAAACAACAACGCATACGTTGATTAATTGAATTTAACGCATCCTAAACTAGCAAAAGAACGTTGAGTGTGTGATTAAGACGAATTATAAACTAATGACTACGATTAAACGATAGAGATCTAACTATATGCTTCAAAAGAATCTAAGAGCTTGGTAGACATGAGCAGTAATTGACAACAATTGGCATACAAATTCATAAACATGCATAATTAAACAGGATTTAAAGTTCTCTCGAATCAATTAACCCATAACTACTCCTAACCGTAATCTCTCGACCTAGGAAAGTCTCATTTACCTATGATGTAGATCTTGTATTAAGTTTCAATCGCTAGATCTAGGAAACTCTGTGACTAATCTAATACACAATTAAGTCGTGCACACCTAATGAATAACATGAAGAACAATCAATAGGAATTTAATTAAAAAGCCAAGCCATGATCCACAACCAATTATAAAAACATCATACTGCTATAGATCCCCAATCGCTTAGAATAAATACTCACTCATAATTGCGCAATAGACATCATGATTATATGTAGAAAAAACATAATAAAAACTAATTTAATATTCCAACAATAATAAAACCCAACTCAATATAAAACAATAATCAAAGCAATAAATAATTGAAAGAATAAGAAACAATTAAGGAAAGAGTAATACCAAAAATTGATTGCAATGAAGAATGAATGCATTGATTTTCTTTGAAAAGCAAACTAGGGTTCTTTCAATACGTAATGGGGATTCTCTTTTTGAATTAATTATGGACTAATAGATTAAATATAATGATAGAATTAGATTTCTTAAGCCTTTAAACATCAGAAAACTAATCTAAATTAAACTAGCTTGCTTAAAATTACAATCATGCCCTTCATTAAAAGCTGATTTAAACAACTTAAGTGCAGAATGGCTCATCAATCGGATCGGTGTTGATCCGATCGGATCGGATATGGTTTTGCAGCAAGAATCGTCCATCTTCAAGAAGGTCATATTCTCAGCTCGGTATCCAAATCACGCATGTGACCTTATTCAAATCGAAGCTCTCGAAGTTCATAGTTTCCAATCAGCTAGGAATCGCACCAATCGACGAACGAAACAACAAGTTATGGCCAACAGAGTGAGCATGTATCAATTCCCTTGCTTGCTCCATCTGCTCTTGCTACCTTCTGATTAAAACTCCCGTATGTTTGCAAATAGCTCCGAAATCACCTCCCAAATAAATGGAAGAACCTTAAAACTTACTCAAACACTAAAACCAAAACAACATGTAGCAAAGAGGGCCTTAGAAGGCCAAAAAACCAGTCGATTAGAAGAGAAATGGAGGAAAACCATATAATAACAATACATCACATTCGCCGAAACGACTAATTTTAGCGACCAAAAACATTATACATCACAAAAATTAGATCTCCGATTGATATTTTTATTTAAAGAGGCAAAAAAGCGCTGGGTTGGTTCCCAAAAAAGTTAATGATTTACGCAAACTTCAGCCAAAACTATGAGATTATGATCGATTGCGAGATTTTTCCCTATGTAAATTACAATGGAACCGTGTGAGAGGCACAAACCACTCACGTGGGGCTTAAAACTTGGTGAGGGACCATCTCTCAAGACCCTTAAGGTGTGGGGAATTATGGACAAAACTTTTAATGCTCACAAAATGATGTTTCCTATGGTAAAACGTGCATTTACAACATTCATGAAATCGTCTCATAGTTCGATTATTGGTCAAAAGATGATAATTCTTTTTTTTTTTGGTGGTACGTCACTATAGAATCGATGTCACACAAAATTTGGGGCCAAAATTATAATATAGATTAGGTTGCGAAAAACTTTCCTCTTACTTCCAACCCAAAAAAACGCGTGTGGAGGCACAACCCTTACCCTTGGAGTTGAAACTTGGTGAAGTCATCCCATGACCCTTAATTAGTGTAGATGAATGTCCATTCAAACAAAGACGACCGGCGAAATGACGATCCTAGTGCGACAAAAGAAAAACTGCATTACATCACGAAAATAAGGTTTCCAAATCGATTTTTGTTGAAAGAGCGAGTCAAAAAGCCTGTGGTTGGTTTCCATAACCGATGGCACAAAAGATTTAGGGCAAAAACTATAAGATATGACAAGGTTTCAAATGACTTTTCCTATGAACTTCCAAACGTTGAAAAACGCTTAAACAAAGCACAACACTCGTTGTTTGGGGTTGAAACTTGGCGAGGAACATCCCCTATGATCCTTAAAAGTGTTCGAGAAATTTAAGGCAAAACTAAGACGATTGCCGAAACGATGATTCCATGGGCTCAAAACATGGATTATACAATATGAAAATGTGGTTTGCAGACCAATGTTTAATGTGTTGAATGAGACTAAAAGACCGTGGTTGGTTCCCATAACTAAATAATTATGCCACGCTAAATTTGGGGCCAAAAGTATTAGAWATGATTAGGTTTTGAAGGTGTTTTCTTCTGAACTTGCTTCAAGCCTTGGAAAACGTGCGTGAGAGGCACAACACGTTGTGGGGTCAAAACTTTGCGAGGGGCCATCACCATGACCCTAAAGGTGTAGGAGAAATACCGAGAAAAATACTAACAGTCGCTGAAATGAAGATTCTAGGACCAAAAACGTGCAATACATAAAGAATGTGAGGTCTCCAGACTAATTTTTGTTTGAAGTGCCAAAAAGTCAATGGTTAGTTCGCACAACTATAAAATGATGTCACACAAAATTTGGGGCTAAACTTATGAGATATGATGAGATTTTGAAAGATGTTTCTGCTAATAAACTTCCAACAATCGAAAATGCTCGTGGGAGGCACAACACTCGTCGCTTAGGGCTTAAACATGGTGAGGGGTCATCCCTTATGACCCTTATAGGTGTGGGAGAAATTGTCGATGATTCTAGTGACCTAAAATGTGGATTAGATATTACGAAAAAATGAGGTCTCTAGACCGATTTATATTGAAAGGGTCGGAAAGTCTGTGGTTTGTTCCACAACTATAAAATGACGCCAAAAAAATTTTGGGGCCAAAATTATGCGACATGAAAAAGTTTCAAAGAAGTTTTTCTTTGAACTTCCAACCGTAAAAAACGCGCGTGGGAAATATAACACTTGCCACTTGGTGGTGCAACTTAGCGAGGGGCGATCCCCTATGACCCTTAAGGTTTAAGTGAAATTTCAGGCAAAACTCATACGGTATCCGAAATGACGATTCCAATAGGCAATAACGTGGATTATGCATCCCGAAAATGAGGTCTACGAACTTATTTTTATTGAAAGAGAAAAAACTGTGTGGTTGGTTTCCAAAACTATATAATGATGTCATCTACAAAATTTGGGGCCAAAACTATAAGATAAGATAAGTAGGTTTTCGACAGGACTGTTTTTTTACTGAATACTATGTGTCGGA
>SNQN01005688.1:22786-42861 GCA_008642245.1 Bassia scoparia
TCAAGGTTGTTGCTGCATAATACAAATCAAGCATGCCTCAACCTCTTAGCTAAGCTAGTCATTTGACTTCAACATAATTTGATTGAGTCAATTTTGTTTTGATTGAGTCTATTTTCTCTCTCCTTAAACTGTAAACCTCAAAGTGGAGAACAAAATTATGACATTTTTGAAGGGGAGTGATGGCAGCATGTGAAGTTTCCCAATAAGTCAAGAATTTTTCATCATAAAGTTCTAATTATTACTATCAATTACATACCCACCATTTTTATAACACATTGAGTGCCATCAAGTAGTTAACCTTGGTGAATTTATGGAAGAAATTACTTTATGATATTTTTAACTTGTTTTTTTCTCTTAAGTTCATCAATTGTTGTATGGGAAATAAGGATTTAGATTTTCGAATGTGAGATAATGATGATTAATTACCGTTGTGTTGTGAAGATAGACTAGATGTATTAAAACGGCTTGATAGCCAAACAACAATTTTCTAGGTAGAATTGATTCTATGGAACGAGCAAATTCGTATTTAGTACTCCGTATAATTGTACCATGCAATCGATGGTAAGATTTATATTTACATAACATCTTAACATGCACATTCATATTTACATGCATGTTTGTTTAGAATATTTATGTGTCAATTTCAATTGGTGCTATCACTTTTCCCTTAAATACTTAAATATATAAATGAATCAATCGTCCAACTATAATTATAACAAAATTTTGCCTAGAGATAGGAAAAGTCTATATAATTCAACATTAAAATTTTTATTTAAACTTATTATAACTTCTCTGAACTTAATCGATATATAAAGTGTTGAGTTAAAATAATGAGTTGTTCCCTTGCATGCTGTTGGTAAGTTTTCTAATTCCCAAAATATAGTTATTACACTTTTTCTAATTCGATAAATGCAGTTCACCTAAGCAATTTTTTTGGTCTGATCAGATTTTTGTGAAAACCGTCATTTCAAATGACGATTTTGCTTTTTCTAAAAWAAATTCTAACTTAAGCAGTYCAATATGAGAAGAGGGTAAAACGCCATTTCAAATGGCGATTTTCAAAAAATACAAAATTGTCATTTCAAATGCATCTTTCAATGGAGAATCGCCCATTTTAAATAGTGGTTTGTAATAAATAAATAAATAAAATGCTGATGTGGACGATAGTTTGGTGGAAATTATAGAAAGTGTTGATGTATTTTGGAAATGGGCAATAATTGAACATTTTACAAGGAATGCGCTCTAAAATATTCTCATTTTTTTAATAGATAAAAAAAACTATACAATCCCTTTAATTAGTCCCTCATACACCCACTTTCAATGAACACTTGGATGTTTGGTTGATTGTGATTCACATTTTTTTTTCATTGTATTAAAAAGAAATGTGAAATACATGATCTCTCACACAATGCATGTCCAATTTCCAGTAGCTCTTATTCACTAAATCATATAGTGGACAAAACGTGCATTCTATCTAAACAAGTTGAATAAATAAAAGGCAAAAAAAAAAAAGTTTAAGTGATGGTTACAGCTTCTTTAGGCAGTAAAAACTTTTTATTTGTTTGAGGCAGTAAAAAACTTAAAAGGGCTTAAAGTGATTAAGCTTAATTACATCACCTAATAATAATAATAATTAATTAATAATAATAAGTCTTGATTAAGAGAATTAAGAGTTTGGATGTGAACCTTTGAAGCACCAAAATAATGACACAGTTGAAATCTTTATTATATTATCAGAGGATCTTTGTGGGCTAAGCACAATTAAGATCACAAAGTAAGGAATTTTAAAAAAAAGTGGGGCCATAATAATTCATTTGACTTAAGATTATGTTGGTATCATTTGGTGCTCCCATTAAAAGTTGCTTTGGTTTGAAGATAGTAATGTATTTTTCTAGTAGAGTATTAGCTAGGAATATAAAGTCAATAGTCTTCCCACCTACATTGAAAGTATCAACATGACAATTTATCAGTTTAGGATCTTTATCAAAGTATATACTGTATAATCAACTATGTGGTTTAGTGGGCATGTTAATTAAGTGCAATTATTTATAGTATTTTTTTTTCCAAAAGAGTTGCACATTTAGTATGGAGAGAAAGAGTATTGACTACTAAAGTTGTGATTAATTAAATAATTTAATGTGTCAGGAAAAATTCAAATATGGTGGAAATTCTAAATCTACAAAGAAATATACATCATATAAAAAAGAAGTTAAAAAAAATTGTTGGAGTAACTACTAGCAAAGTAACAAAATACAGCACAAGATACATAACCTTCCAACCTTGTGATAAAGTATAAAGCCTAAGAACATAGTATTCTCTCTCGTCTTGTTGTAGTTCTCGCTTTAATTTTGCACATTTACTAAACCTTACAATTTCAATTGTGTATGTATTACTCCAAACAAACACAACGAATGGGAACAAAATAAACGATAGAGAATAGACCTTTCGAAATTTATCACATATAAAATGTCCTACATTGGTTGAAAAATAGAAAATGAATCACTTTATAAAGTTAAGATACCACATACTACGGGAAGAACGAACCTTATTTGATCTTGCAAGGTCCAACCAAAATCATACACAAAATGTTTAACAATATTTTAATTTTGTAATTTAACAACCGATGACAAAGATAATCGTAGCTTATTATGGCACATACATAAAAAAGGATGCACCAATAATGTGATAATTAGATCCCAAAGGATAAAGCTATGACATGGGTTGAACTTGCATTCATATACTACTATGAATTAGAACACTACAATGAAAATATAAGACAGAAGATTAACTTTAAACTCTTTAAGCAATTTCGGAGCATGCTTACAGTGGAGACTGGAGAGGCCAAAGAGAAAACTTGTCTCCATAATCATATTATTCAAAAGTTTACTTGTGACTTTTTTAAAGTCTAAGACAACTGCGTACAACAAAGGAGAGCATCTTCAAAAGTATTGTTGTGCATGATATTTAGGTGAGACAAAGCATGGTAATGGTACCTGGTAAAGTACCTTGTCCATTATTCAAGTGTTTAAAATGAAGAACTCACCATCTCAAATAAAACTTGACACTTGAGAAATATGTAGGATAAATTAGATATAGATATATAAGGTTTTCCGTCGCATCCACGGCCATTAAGCGAAAAGATAGGGCAGCATTACAAAATGTAAGCGAGCCTAGTTTAATCCTAGATTAATCTACTACAGAGATGGTTAGAAGAACTACTTAAAACAAATTAAGCACCATAGAGGTGATCAGGATGAAACACTTGGATTAAGAGAAATTAAGACTTGTATGTACAAAGCAGCTGTGTTCAGGCTTGCCGAGATTACGAACGAGGAGCTGCCATCTGCTGCTTCCTAATTCTTGTTCTTTTGTTTCACCAGTACTGCAGGGAAACCACAAAACGTTATAATATGCTGAAAAAGAGAGAAGGATTAGGATTTGCCCTTGCAGTTGCCACTTCGTATCATGCCAGTCTATTACCACTCTCCTGATTTGATTAAATAATAATACAAGATGCAGAAACAAATGATCAGCTTACGAGATACAATTTATACCAGGACTGGCATGATATGGTGAAGTGACAAAAGGATTAACCAAAATATGCTGAAACTACAGGTGTGGTGTTGTAATCTCGCCTATGTTTCTTAGATTCTCAGCATTAACCAGAAAATATTGCTAACATGGGTTTTTCATAAGCAACACAGGCCATTTTCTTTTATAAATATAGTTAGATCAGTTAAATTAAATACGGTTCAGTACTTCAGTTAATTACAATTAATTTAAGTTTAATTCAATTACTTCCTCCGTTTCACATTAGTCGCTACACATCCAATATACTCCCAGGCWATTTTTAGGGAGATAGAGAGAAAAATGAAGGGACCCATGTGAGAGGAGAGAGATAGAGAGAGTTTGTTGCTTGAAAWGGAAGTGTAACTAGCAATTTGAAACTTCCTTGAATAGAAAGCGTAGACTTTTAACTTCATTTTTAAAACTTCGTTTTTCTTTATTAACTTTATGACATGCCCCTTTTTCTGATTAACCTCAACTAAGAAATATAGCCTAGGAGTTTGTGAAAACCAAAGTGATGCRAGTACAAAGAAACAAAGGAAGTATACAAGAACATTTTGCGTAACTTAACCATAGGTACCTGATGTCATGAGGGGTAATGAATATCCATTGAGATCCATGTGATAACGCAAAATCAACCAAGGTGTCAAGGCTAATTTTACGGCTAACAGCATCCTAAAAAGGCAGCTAAATTATGTAAGAAAATACAAGCTATACCAAAGTGACAACATCAACAACCCACTACAAGAATCACCTACCATAAATACATCAAATTCATCCATTGCTCGGAATGGGGATTCTGTCATCTGATGAAGAGCTAATGCAAAGCATAATGTTGAGAATGAACGTTCCCCACCTATTTGAGCAGTCAATTGTCAATAGCATTTATAAAAACAGCAACTTCTACAAAGCTTGACCYACTTATGGTATTAAAGCTTTTTGATTGATTGATATTCATATATATAGAAAGAAATAAATCTGATATTCAATTGCTTACAAAACTTATACTAGGATATAACCAAGGCAATCTAGTAAAGGTCATGAAGAAAAAATTGGATCAACATCCATGTCCAAAATTTAATCAGTAAGAATAACAAACCTGAAAGTCCTCTAGTATCCCTAACGGCAGTACTAGATGCATCTTGAGGCATCTTAACCTATCATTTAGTCACACAAGTATGTAAAATTTGCAGTATCTATTCAGTTCAATAAATTTGACCAAAAACTATTGTCAAGACAGCTCTTAGTAATCACCTCAATGGAGAGAGTCTTCTCTTCGTAGTCAACTTTTATGTGACCACTTATTCCTTTCTTTGCAAGATTTCCATTAAAACTAGCATGAGATTTKAAAACAGAGAAAAGGTCAGTTGAAAGTCAAAACYCAGTGAACAAGTTGAAAGTGGAAACAGAATCTATCTGAGCCTCACTTCCATGTTAATTGGCGCTTCATTAAACTAACATTCCTTTCAAACTTTACTCTACGTGACTTCAAAGCGCTTTCAGCATCCTGCAAAACAGAATAAATGGTAATAAACTTTCAAAAACGTGTAGAAAACTAGTACAAAATCACTCATTTTTCCAAGGAAAATGAAGTTCTTGTGGATAGTGAATTTTGTACAAAATTACACACAAAAGAAGACAAGACTTGGGATGACATTTTTCAGCATAACCATGATTGTTCAGAAACATAAACACATGGTTTCCTTCACCATCAGTTACTTCAAATGATAGGTACGAAGAACCAAGGGAAAGATAATTATTTTTCATATCACCATAGGCAATCCAATTCTGCCAACAAGCATATCTTTCGTCCACCAAATAAAATACAAAATTAATTACCCACTTTTACCAGCTTGTATGTGGAAAGATATGGAAAGAAGAAAAAGGAGTGGGAAAAAAACATGCTAGTTTCCAATGTTCGTTATAAAAAGAACATTACCTGTACGGGTCAAAGCAACCTACAGTATTTTAGATAATAGTTTTATGACTTGCGTCAGAGCGGCACCAAAAAAACAAACTCCTAAAGATGTATCAGTTCACTGAATTCTTTGTTTACATTTAAATTTGCAAAAACACCACTTATCACCACACCATGGACTTAACTTAAGCCTTGAGATTCCCCATACCACAATATGAGTTTGTGGCATGATGGCCACCAAGCCCACCATCATTCATCAATTGCTCAACCCAACCCCAATGTTTCTTCACCTTCTATATAGATGAATTGACAGACCTAAGTAAATCAAATGGTTAGTGACTGAATTTGCCCTCTAAGAAAGGTTTTTAATTGACAATCTTAGATACCGGTCCCAAAGTGATCAATTCTTGGTAACATTCACTTACACTTCTGCTYATGTAGTGATACCATAGTGCAMCCATATTTAAAAGACCATGACTTCAAGACTACTTAATTAGGAACTAAGTGGCTGAATATGCTATGAATGAGTCTCGACTTATTAATAAAAAACTTTTGGCCACTAATAGAGTGAAGGGTTACAATAAATATGGCAGTCAAACGACCAGATCAAAACCAGCCTGTAAAAGTGATGGTTTTGGAGGTAGATCTGGTTGTGAGGGTTGGCGGATGGCTATCTGGGTGGGGAGGGTCAAAAACAAGGAACAAAGAATGGTGGCAAAATGACAATGGCAATGGGAAGTGATGCCATGATGGTGACCATATTAGAGGGGCACTAGTGGAGCTAAGAGTGTTTATCTTTGTCTATACTTGAGGAGTAAATTAGAAGATTCGAGTGCAATTAAACTTAGGCAAGTCTTAGCTTGAGTTTTGAAAAACAAAACCATGCTCAAGGCTCCGAAGCGGAATAAGAGAAATTAGGAAGTTTTTTTTTATTAATTGACTTGAAATTACAAGAAGGATGATAAACATAACTTGAGGTTATGAATCTTCAAGGTAGCTTGAGGCTACTAATCCCCAAAGCCAAAGACTCATTTCATTTTTCTCAATACCCTCTCATCTAACAACACTCAAAATATATACTATTACAACTCCCAAATTAATTGCCTAAAATGGATACACATAATACCAAAAGTAATTTACTGACTTTCCATGCTTAAAGATCACATGATTCTAATTTGACTTGTCTTCATTTCTTTCAATACTCTTGGRTGCTTCTTCATTGTTGCCATTAGTTGAGGGAATGTTGCTACCTTTGACCTTGACTACCTCGGWCTATTACGGGAGATGTAATAGACACAACCATCACCCTCACCCACACCACAACCCTCACCCTTACCACACCACAACCACCACCCTTACCCATACTACCACCCTCACCAACCTTACCTTCACGTGCAACCACCACTATCACGCCACCCCCACACCTTGAACCTAGCTCCACCGTAATGCACACAAACAAATATGCCACCATACGAACAAACCCCCACCCACCACCACCACCACAAAAATCCCCAAATCAAAAACCCTAATTAGAAACCATACCCTAATTCAAACCCTAAAACAAGGTGGTGAGGGTGTTGTACGTGGTTGATGCAAGAGAAGAGAATGGTGCAGTGGTGTATGAAATGGAGCAGTGGTGCGGTGCGCGTCGGTGTTGTGCGTGGAGAGAGAAAGGAGCGAGGGAGGAAAGAGAAAGCAATGGTGCGAAGACGGATGGCGACGATGTTGGGAGAGGAGAGAGAGTGGCGAAAGAAAGGATTAGCGCAAGCAAAAGCTGACACGACACGAAAATACTACACGAACACGACTTGAAAAAAAGTGGGTTAGGTTCGAATTTTCCGACACGAAAACTTAAATGGGTCGACACGAACACGACCTGAAAGTAAATGGATTAGATTCAGGTTAAAATTCCGAACACGAAACCAACACGAAATGACACGAAACTTAAAAAAATAAAAAAAAATAAAAATGTCAAAATTTGGTAGGGTGATGAGGTGTGAGGATGGGGGCCAAAAAAATAGGAAAAAAGGATTAAAGTAGGTATGATAAATATTTTTAATAAAGTAGGTGTAGAAAAAATAGTACTCCCTCCGTCACGCAAAAATAGCAACACTCGTATTAGTGACACTTAACTTTGGAAATAAGGTTATTTGTAATTAAGTTTATGAAAAGACTTTTTTACCCTTAGATAAAACAACATGAATCCACCACACCACCACTTACACCGCCACACCACTACTCACACCGCCACTGCACCACCACATCACCACCGCTCACAAGCATCGCTGCCGCCGCGCCGCCACCCTCAAAACAGGCCACTACAACCAGAAACCACTCGCCCAAACCCGCCAAATCAAACCACCAACGCCCAGAAATTCTCGAGCACCTACCCAATCAAACCAAAACCCAGAATTATTTAGGGTTTTGATTTTCCCAAATTAATTAGGGTTTCGAATTTCCCAAATTAATTTAGGGTTTTCGATTTCCCAAATTGATTTAGAGATTTGATTTTCCCAAATTAATTTAGGTGTTTCGTTTTTCCCAAATTGATTTAGGATTTCAGAGGAGGGGAGAGCATCGAAGTGTAACAAGGAGGAGGGAGGTTGCGCGACGGTTGGGTTGCGTTTGGGCGACGGTTGGGCGTTGAGGGGACGGTATGCTTGGCCGGTTGGGTTTCTCGTCAGTGTTGCTATTTTTAGGATTGAGAGATGTAGTTTCTGGGTTAGTGTTGCAATATTCTTGATGAATGAGGATGAATGGGGGTTGATTCGCGTTAAAATGAGGGGAGTAGGGTTGTTGTTGAGTGGGTTTGATTTAATGGGGATGAATGGTAGTGGGAATAATTAGAGATATGATTAAAATGTTAGGAAAGATTAAATTGTAAGCATGATATTAAAAAATAAGGGTATTTTGTAGATTTAAGGATCCAAAAACTAACCAAAATAGAAAAAGAATATACTTCTTCTGTATTCAAATAGTTACATCCAAGGGGTATAGCACATGAATTAAGGAAGAGGAGATATAGGAGAGTGACCCAAAAAATGAATAAATATATAAACAAAGAGAAAAGTAGATAAAGGAAGAAAGGTAAAAGTAGACTCACATGCAAGTGGGGTTACAATATTTTATTAAGTTTATATGGATATAATTGTAACTTTTAGTGGGACATTTACCATAAAAAGAAAGGATGCAAGTATTTTGTAACTTTCTAAATGGAAATGATGCAAGTAAAGAGAACGGAGGAAGTATGGTTAGGATCTAATGAGAAGGCCCTTAAATGAGAAGTGTGACTGTTGAGAAACAATCTTAATCATTAGATTTTAAGATGGACAATCAAGATATGCATAAATTTTAATAGTGAACTAATTTTTTTTCGCCGTAGTGGACAGATTGCATTATTTTATATTACATGGTGATTTTGGGAATGTTGTTAAAAGTATTGATTGACAAACATTTTTTTCCAGCGCTTTGGTACTATCATGTGACTAACTTGAATAATGAGAGGATGAAAAAATAAACATTAACTTAGAAGGTATCTTGTTGTATGTACAAGATTTACATGAAATAAAGATGCATATAATATAAACTCAAGGCAAACAGGATAAATGAAAAGATTGAAGATGAAATGATAAACATGCAAGGACACAAAGTAAATGAAAAGATAAAAGAAGTTCACAGTCGCATAAAACATGAAATGAAATAACAAATATACTATAAAATATGACACATGTCAACCACATAAAACGACACATGTCGCATTTTTATAAAAGAAGTTTGAAAACTTCCTTTTATATACCAGTAATAGATGTGTACGAATTTCCATTAATGTGCATTTTTTCATAAAAAAATTGGTTTTCAAAATTTATGCACATGGGCAAGGAATTCAAGCACATTTACTTTTTCCTTTTACGTGAATAAATATAAACATCCATTCAAATCCAACGTCAAGATTCTCGCACTTCTCATTTTAAGGGTGTTTTCATTTTGTTAAATTATTATTGCTTTCTTAGGTTTATTTTAGTGGGTTATGAATGCTTATGGGAGTGAAAAAGGCTTATCTATGTAAAAGTGCCCCTCACTCGATAAGGGAGCGCCTAAGGCCAACTCCTTGCGCCTAAGCTCCAAGACTCTATCGCTTTAGTGCACCTTGTGCTATTACTCCTGGTTTTGAATGATCTTGAATACAATTGGGATAAGTATTGTAAAAAGAGTCACACATTGGCGTTTGATGATGATTTTAAAAAAATTGGTAATGTTAGTGGAAAACAGATTGGAATAGTCCGAAGTCTGAAGTTGAATCTGATGGATAACCACCCCATGAAATATAATGTACACTTGTGGCCAGGTGATCTCAACAAGGCCTGGTAAGACCTGTTTGGCCCACAAGAAGAGAGAGAAATATGTAAAGACTTTACCAATCCTTATAACACTATTCTGCAGACTGAAGCTGTGGCATCAGCTCATTGACTGACCCACATAAACTATTTAGTACCAAAAAATTTGCGAATGCATAAGGTTTATAGATGGATTCAAGAGCATGGAGAAAAAACAGATGGCATATGTACACGCTTCTAGAGACCTGACCCGATAATTTACCTGTAACCGTTCTCGAAATTTTTGGAAATTCTGTTGCTTTGTCAGAATCTTTCGCTGCTTCTTCTCATATAACATTTGTAGGTCATCAATGGATTCTGTACATCTGCAAAACATWCCACCATCACATTTGAAACAGTTGTGAAAACTTCAATGAGAAGGCAGGTTTGGGTGGGGGGTCTGGAATTACTTACTTATCCTTTGTACGCTCAAGTCTTCCCCTCATTTGGGTTAGCTGAGCACTAAGCTTCTCTGGAGAGCTCTTTTTACAGCCTTCCAAATCTTCAACCTCATTCTCAGGGCACATGTAGGTTGCTTTCTCATAACTTTCCTGCAATACATATTAMAAATTTAGAGTACCCCACCATACTCAAATCTTAAAGACAGATAGTTTGACAAGGCACTCAATTTAACAGAGCCTAAGGTCCAACCAATAAACACCTCAATACTGCTCTAACCACTGGGCAAAAGAAATCAGGATTTGAAACTCTAACAATCCTGAGTTCCTGACCTGCAAGTTGTTATGTAATCCAGAACCTTTCAAACCAGATAACTCTATTGAGAGGTACTACATACTTTATGTGAATCTATTGAGAGGTACTACATATTTAATGTGATTTCTAAAAGGAAAAAATCTCTAAAATGTTTAGTTAAATACTCTGTCCATATTCACCTTTCTCAGATGAGAAGTGACAAAACACATTTCACAAATTTCAGCTTCTGGAATCCAGACCAGTTACAGTACAAAAGATATATTCTTAACTAACTTGTAGCTTTGATAAATGATTTTTTTCCTTGGTACCTTTAATATACCACTTTTCATAAATAAGTAGCTTTGAACAAAAAAAGAAACACATGAAATTGCAACACCTTAATGGCTGCCCACTATTTTTCTGACTAAAAGCCCCAATTCCACTCCCATTTTWAAGATTTCACTTGAAAGCTCCCCTCACACGCCAAGTCGCCCACCCCCTCCTCTTCTCCCCAACAATATCAGCCCCAGTGCCCCACTTTCTAATTTGTATAAATAACTAGTTCTACGCACACTTAGATGAATCTAAAAWTGTCAGCATTCTCTAACATGGAGTAACAGTATTTTCAGTCACTTGTCTTCAGTATGTTAAACAAAAGAGCCCAAAATGAAAAAAAAAAAGAACTTTTAGTATTCCAGTTCAATTATTTTCATACATTTTTTAAATATAATCTATTAAACACTGCTCCTAGGGCACAACCCACCTCCATCTTCCCTGATAACACTTTTTTTTATAAAAATAACTTTATAGCAAGATCTTAACGAATTTTCATAATTGCGTGTCAGATTACACTAAAATTTTAGTTTCAGAACAKAGTAAATGCTGACATGTTAGCATAAGCATCAACTTGACACACAATTRGGTTTGACCACAACAAGAGTATACCTTGCGTTTCTGTTCAAGCTGCTGATATTTTTCTTCCGCCTCTTTGATAGCAGGTAATATCTTCTCTTTCAGTATTTTTTCATAATGTGATTTCTCCTGTTAAAATTCAGGAAAGAGGAACAGAAAAAAATAAACACACACACACACACACACACACACAACAAATACTAACAAATAATTTAAGAACCTAAGAGGAGTTAATTGGACTAAAATATAACTTATAGGCACATACCTATGATTCAACTGGTAACATTTGACAACTAAACAAAGAATTTATATTTTTACACAAAGAAAAAGACAATACGAAGTATTATCAGCTTGGAAATAAAAAATTAAAAACATATGCAGCAATGAACATTTTACAGATATGCATTCAAACAAAATTACCAATGGAAGCTCAGAAAACAATCAAAGATACGCCAAAGCGAAATGAACTAAGAGTAGCCAAATAAATCACCTGAAACTAACCTGTCTCATAGTTGTCACTTGTCAGATTCAGAATCATTTTGTCATGTCCAGACACAAATTTCAAAAAAAAAAAAAAAAGGAAAGAAAAAGAAAACAAACCCAGATATTACACAAAATAATCTACAAAATAATTTTAACAATACACAATGGTTTTAATCCTTAAAGAAAAAAAAACTCATTCCTTATGCTTTCATTCTTCAGTTTAAAACACTTGGCATGATATATGAAACAATGGGGAAAAAAACAAACTTGACCAAGCAACAAAACAATCATTATGATTAAATTTAGAAGCAAAAGAGTCATATTGTCATGGCAATTCCGAAAATCCTTTCTTTAAACTATGAAGTGTATTTGTTTGCAAGTTGGTATGGGCTTAGAATAAGGAATAAAAGCAAAGTGGTATGGAATTATAATTTTACACAACCATCACATTGACATTGTTTTTGAAAACATATTACTATATTCGTATAGAAGATTAGATGACATACCCATCTCTCCTCCTCCCTAGGTTTGATCGTAAGTGATTAGTATCAGATTATAATATCACATAATAACACTAGGTTTACGTTCAATCATTCTTTGAGAATAACAAAATGTCGTAAATTTGCCAAGTTGTCCAACATTTTATGTTTTAGAGGTTCTTATATAATCAAGAGCCACAAAATACTTAGAAGCATGAGCTCAGTATAAATAGAGATCACAAAAACACATACAATATGAATCCAAGAAAGCGCAAAGTATGACACCTAGTTCCACATTCATGGAAAACAACGAAAACATAAGTAGCAGGCAGAAGAGAGATAGTCCACCGTACGAGCAAACATACACACTCCCCACACACATACAAGAGAGCAACGGAGGAGGAGAGAGAGAGAGAGGAGAGATTGATGAGAGAGAGAGAGAGAGACCGACCATTTTTTTATCAGCTAACTCCTTTGGCAATAGCTTCATATTCTTTTCAGCTTTATCAAGAGCTCTCAAGGTCTTCATTTGCAGATTCTACAATTTCACGCAGAGGATGAACAAAAGAGGGATAACATAAGCCATCATGAAATCAACTGACGACAAACATTAGAAAAATTGCATAAGCCATCATGAGATCAAACATCATCATCATACACATGCAAGTTCTGCAACGATGCTTTCAATTCCCCAGTTTATTGTTGCGAATTATTTATCTGGACTTGAGATCATCAAGCTTTGAGGTTTCTTTCTCCTGAATTTCAGCTTGGAGACAGCTGATCAAACAAGAAGACTATTAGACTGTACGAATTCAACACAATACCGGTTATACCACCTTTATCTTCAAAATTCCATCACATCAACTTAGACATGCCAACAACCTAATTATCATCGCGAGCTCATCACAGAAGACACATTATCGCGCCACCAGCTTCACAGCATATGTACGCTTCAAAGCATCAACAGCAATACTTCTTTTGATGCATATTCAATGCCCAGCAGATTGACATCTCGCGCTAAATTCATTCCACAAAATAAAAAAAAAATAAGAGGGGTACATCTCACAAATTTATAGTGCGTACATATTAACAAAAAAGGTAAAAAAGTAATAAGAAGGTAAATATACAAAAACCATTATCCCTTCAAATGTAGGACTGTATAAGAGTGGCTGATACTTCCAGCTGTGAGTGACTCTTATGTTACCAGAATACTTTATACCATGTCTGACACAAATATGTGTCCAAGTGTCTGACTCGGCTATTTTTTTGAAAATTACCAACATTTTAGCCCAAAATGAAGTGTCCAAGTATTGTACCCGTTGTCAAGGATCCGACCGGGTTGAGGTTGAATGAAGAGTCTTGGGTAAACATAACTAGATCATACACAAGCAGCCTCCTAAAGAGAATCAGTCCCATAAACAAATCTAAGCTGAAAGTTCTAATATTACAATTGAAGGCAAATCAACTACCAGCAATCATGCTAATTTATAACAAATGAAAATTAGTGGACCAATCGAGTTCACCCCAAAATTAGGGTCAGCGTAGTATATAGGTGCATTATAGTGACGCTTAGGCTATGTAAATTTGATCAAAGATTTCTCCCGAACACGAGTAAATCCAGGACTTATTTGCCTCAGCTATTGCCAGCCTTTTCATTTTAGCCATTTTTTATTCTATCATTGTTTTTTCTCTCATCCCATCATTAACTTTAATTTTGATTCGTAAAATCTATAAGATGACATTTAATTGGTTCATTTTGAACGGAGGTGCTTTAACGGAACATACAACATATGTGTAAAAGTGTTAAAACGTTGTGGTAGCAAACTAGACAACGTTTTGAGGGGAAACTGTCGAGTTATAACCCTACATCCAGCGTCTTTTAAACCTAAAAAATATTTACAAATGAGTATTTAACTACAAATCATTGCATAGACCGAGACAATTATTCAACCTATATATAACTTCTCGCTCGCCGCCTCTTCCAGCGTATAATACCATTTCTCCACGCGGTGCATGAATTCAAGTTTAATTCGATCGCGGGAATATATATATATAGATAAGCTTTAGGCACTCAATATGATATTTAAAAACTTTAAGCGACATAACAGACATTCTCTCTCTCGCTTTATGGGTACAGTTTGTTTCATTTAAGGACATTTTCATTGTAAATTTATGGATTTTTATTTTTTGTGATTATGGGATTGTTTTATTTAGGTTAACTATTTAAGCTTATGGAGATTAGGGGATTATATCGAATTTTTTTCCTAAATAATGCTAACTAGATCTAAAATTACGGATTTACTTTGGTATCCAAACTATTTACCAAACTACCGTCCACGTAGGATCGGTAGCTTGGTTAATTTTTTTTTTTTCAACTGTTGTTCATAAAACGCTATTTTAAATAGTTTTACTGAAGAATAACGCTATTTGAAATGGCGAATTAAGTGAACAGAATATGTATAATTTGTTACCTAAGTATATGTAAAACGCTATCTCAAAAACGAAGTACATGTAAAATGCTATCTGGGATAGCGAAGTACATAGAAAACACTACCTTAGATATGTACTTCGCTATCTCGGATAGCGTTTTACGTGTACTTTGCTATTTCAGATAGTGTTTTACATACAAAACGCTATCTTTGATAGCGAAGTATTCATTGATACGTCCAAGATATATATTTTGTAAAACGCTATTTCAGATTTGGTTTTTAGCGCAGTTTTTTAAAAAATAAAACAATGAACTACCGATCCTACGTGGACGGTAGTTTTGTAAATAGTTTRGAAAACAAAGTAAATTGGTAATATTTGCTCTAGTTAGCATTATTCATGAAAACAAATTCAAATTAATCTCGAAATTTACACTACCACCCTCACCCACATGAACCACATGTTTAAATCTCTTTTTTTATAATTACTCWATTACAATTGCCAAGAGTAAATTAGCTTCTGGTCTAACCTTATCAACATAATTGCCTCTTGATCATAACTCTTATCAAACAACCAAATTAATGGAAAAATATCAATTGCAATTAAGACGACACGATATCATCACAATCACATATCATCATCTKRAATCATCAATCACAAATTKCCAGCTTGAAAAACACCAAAGAAGATAGTCCGAAAKAAATTTTGACAATAAAGCTACTATCGCCATCYTCYWTGTATACGCTACAAATCAATGAGGATTTACACTTGGAGATCATGAAATATAATCAAATTATTATTGTTATAGTTCTAKAGTTATTGACATCAATAAAATAAAGAGTCAAATTGACATCGACYATGACTTTTACAATGACAATAACTGTTGGATTACGTTAGAGGTGGAAAAAATCAAAGGAAGGAGAGAGAATATATCGACAAAGAACAGACAATGTGCGGCGATGATTGGCCATGGGTGGTGGTGATTCCACCATTAAAGGTGAGAGGTGGTTATGAGAGAGAAAGTAAATGAGAAAGAATAAAAATGTCGAGAAGTGAATGGATGAAGAAAAAGTGTGTCAACGAAATTTATTAATTTAATTGTGCTTGGTTTTTTAAAAAAATCATAGCCCTTAGAACTAAGTTATCCCAAGGTCCAGATTTTTCTTATTTAATATATGACGCCGCGCGCACGCACACACACAAAAGTCACAAATCAAAATACAAGGTAAAATAAAATACCTTGATATTTTGTAGCTTTTCTTGAAGACACTTGTATCCTCCTCTGCCACTCTTTTTGATTGATAGGATTCTCGAATTGTCTTGTATTTGCATTGCATCTCTATTAAGGTCCTTAATTTGATCATCATAAGAGCCACAAAGCCGCCCAATTCTAGCATTTTTATTTGGAGGAGAATGGGTTAACTGACCCACGAGAGAACCTGCATGGGTAATATACAAATTATATATTAGTATAAACATAATTCTTATACTATAAAAGAATGCATCAACATGCAAAGATAAGCCCTAATATCTAGCTCTTATTGTTCATTCTTGCTATTAATTCATGTAATCATTAATACTTGGACAACGAGTCATTTGCTTAGAGAATTAGCACTTTCATCCATGAATTTCTGTAATCATAAGGGAAGTTTGGCCAATGAATATAAAATAAAATTATATCATGGGTAGCTCAAGAAAGAAAGAGGTATTTTGAAACTACTCTTAAGATGCCTTGGAAAAAAATCCAAAAATAATTGCTCCTCTTGCCCTTATTATCCCGTGAAAATGGAGATGAATATTAGGGTGGCCAGTTTGAGAGACGACAAGGAGGGACGACAAAATGAAGGAGAAAAAATATTATTTCTCTTTGAAAAGTTTTTAATTATATAATTTGTAAGAACATTGATATTACGTGAGTTCTTTTTTTCGTTAGTATTGGAAACAATATAGTAAACGTATTCTAATTCTTCATGTTTTTGTCTGTTGAAAGCTACGTCTTTAGTTTATCTCAACTACCGAGGCCTGATAGTTGTCACATTATTTCCTGCCATAATGATCAGAAATAAAGAAGAAAATAGATGATCTCACATTCTGAAGCCTTCAGCAGTGTACACCTCCTTCAAATTTGGAACCTTGTCTCCAAAAGCAACAGCTTTACCTGTTGTCATAGTCCTTAACAAGAACTTGCCTCTCTTCACTACCTGGAAAAGAAGATAAACCTCAAGATTTAAGAATACTGGTTGCATTGTTACATGACATTAATATATTTATTATATATATATATATATATATATATTATATATATATATATATATATATATATAGAAAAACTCCAGTACTCTGACAGTCTGACCAAACATTATGTCCTAAAAAGAGAGAATGGAAGAGGAGAATAAATATAAATTAGTAGAATTAACTTCAGGTACCACTACTGGATGAAAACAATAACATTGTCTTTTTTTCGACTAGCCCATACAAACAATTAAAAATCTCAACAGAAACATATAAAAAAAATGCTCAACATATAGAAAATCACTGGACAAATCTGCATCAAGCTACTTATCCACCAACACATTAATAACGTAGCATTGTCTGTTTGTAAAACCGAAGAATATTAGGGTGGCCGGTTTGAGGAAGTTGGTGATGCAGAATATTGTACCTATACAATAACATTTAGCAATCAGCTCCAGGCATAAAAATGTTGCCTTAAACGAAACAATTCAACAACTAATTATTGAGCCACCTGGGAATCGAAAAATCATATATGATGATTGGAAGATATTCATAACGCGCTTGCTGGGCACACGACCTCAATAGATGTGAGTCTTTGACATTTGTCACTAATAAATGCATTTAGCACCTTCCCAATAGCATTTTCGACAGCACATGCCCATAAATTGCCATGAGTCAAAGTCTGCAGAAAGATAAAGAAGCCAGCATCATAATTATTCTGAGTGTTATACGGTATAATCCTGGCCTCCTAGGAGATGTTCTTCCCTTTGATCTCCACTAATATAAACTCATCCACTGCATCATAGTATAAAACTTCAAAACATATGTCTTCTAGACACCGTGGTGACAAAATCAATAAATGGGAACCAGAAATAAGGATCCACATTTATAAAAAAAAAAAATAAAAAAAAAATGAATTGTTCCTGAGGGTACATGACTAATTGACTACCAAGCACAACACAAGTTTATGATTCATCATCTTTTAATACTCAAGTAGAATCAAGAAGGACACTTGGCACACTAGCAAAAAAACTCCCTCAAACTTAAAACACTCCCTTGGTAATTTTTTACTTTCCCATTGAGAAAAAAAACACATTTATTTAGAAGTGCAATTATAGTATTTATTCTCATGTGTATGGTTGATTTTCAAAGTAAGTTTAAGTAGGTAGCATATTTCATTGAAGCATACAAGCGGGCAGTATGAGATATAAATTGGAGGTAGGAGTAAATATGTAATGGGCCCTAGATGTTAAAATGAAATGATGCAAGTGATTGAATACAACATTTATGTTATTTGCGCAAGTCAAAAAGATGGAGAAGTGCTTTTTAAATATTCGACTTCTAGGATATATAAAAGTGTTCGAAAAAAAATCTGAACAGATCATTCAACAATTATAGCTAAATGTTTAAAAATTCAATTGAGTTCACATATTCTATCTATATCATGATCATGGACTGATACTTCTAAAATAAATTTAACCAACTTATACTTTTAAATTTGTCATAACACAGTTGGTATTAGAACTAGAAAAACATAAAACCCACTACAGCAGCAGCAGCATAGCAAGCCTTACAACAGTTAGTAACACTTTTTATGAAATTCACTATGATCCAAAGTTAAAACAYTTGTAAAWTAAATCAGCAAATGGCAATGACCACAATCTTCATAACTATTGTTGAAGAACACAATGAGGTGTTGTATGCCATTGAAGCAATGCATGAAAGGAATGCAGAAAGTAGAAGAAGAAGCAGAAAAGAACTAAGTTCTATTCATTAGAAGTGTAAGAATTACATGAGAGTGTTTTTGTATGTAATGTAGATATTAACATCACAGTACAACTCTTGCTATATATAAGCAACAAGAGTAGCTAACAACTACTTTACAACTTCAGGWATAACAACCTGTAACTAACTCAACTAACAAGAATGCCATGTCAGCAGGTTAACTAACTAATGACTTGGCTTACAAGTTAACAGAAAAAAAACAAGCAGAAGCAAGTGAGSTGATCACATAGCTCTGTAGGAAYCTTGGCTTCTAGGAACTTTGATCAGTAATGTGAGCTCCAATAACTATCACATGCATAATAACCACTGCTGAAGTGGATATCCTACACAAACGTTAAATGATAATATTTATGGGAAGTAAAGCTTTTGCTTTTACTTAACCACAAGGTATAAGCACTGTCTATTTGACTGCAATATTTTCAAAWAGCAGTTACCATGAAATAAGTTGTATATGTTCAGAAGCTAGCATATTTACAAGTGAGGATAATGGTTTCAACTCACCACATGGGCTCCTATTGGACCAATAGGTGGTCTTTGAAATTCATGATGGCGTGACTCTATAATTTGTAGAAGCTGAAGGACCTTATTTCCACCAAAAGCAGTAACCTGGGCKAAAGACAACATATAACATAAAAATACCTTTGACTCAGCCTTTAAATAATCCTAAAGAAACTGTAGGGGACAACTCTACATGAAAATACTGATAAATTATCTATTCATCTTTGCAAACTAAAGCAAAAGCGAAGTAAAATACATAAGCAYAACCATCATCCCCACCTTGTTAGTTTGATTTTGCRGAAGCTCATTAACATGGGACTGAACATCGCGCAGCCTTTTTTCATATTCATTAACCTTGAAGAAAAGAYCACAAATTTATGTAAGAAATAAAGAACATGTAATTAGCAAAGCATTATATATAGGGTGAGGATCCCATGAGAACTCTTCTTAGGTGAGAAATATGAGAACTCATGTTCTACAATTTTACACTTTATGTTCTACACTTATAATTTTCATGTTTTACAATTTTACACTTTATGTTCTACACTTATAATTTTCTTGTTCTACAATTTTAGTCTTTATGTTCTATAAATTTAATTTTCATGTTCTACAATTTTAGTCTTTATGTTCTATAAATTTAATTTTCATGTTCTACAATTTTGGTCTTTATGTTCTACATATTTAGTCTCCGTGTTCCGCAAATTTAAG
>SNQN01005689.1:0-12411 GCA_008642245.1 Bassia scoparia
TCTAGTATTATTTAAATAAATTCAAATTATTATTTAAAGTTGTATGAGTAGATAAGATGAAATTAAAATAAGTATCAAGTAACATTTTAATATGTTTTATTTTATTTTATTTCATATAAGATATGATATAAATTAAATTTTTTGTTATAATATTTTTATATAGTTTTAGTTGTCTGATTCACAATTGTTGTATAATATTTATGTGTAGCATGTGCATCACTTTGATACAACGTAGGTTCACTTATGGTTGTCGTAGGGTCAATAAGAATCGCGAGAGTCCTTCCCATCCCGATTMAGATAAATTTGTAACTGTTATAAAATATTAAATTCAGCTAAGTACAAAATTAAAAATRATGAGAACATCTTAGCATCACAAAGAACAATATAGACATGTAACAACATATTGAGTGATGTCATCCACGAGATACACTRCTGTTCTGTAGCTAATGTAAATATGTTTGGGTGATTATTGACATTCTTACATGTTCATGACGCCTACGRACCCCTGAAGTGCTTCTTTACACTCAAAAAAGGGCGATGAATACAAAAGCATTTAGATATTCCTAGTACAGATCAAATATATAACACTAACAAGGACATGAATCCCATATAATATGAAATCATGATCAATAGAGCTCCCTTYCACAGCCAAAGAAATATACTCTTCCCAAAGCTTACAAAACTAATATATAATGAAGTATTGTCCACACATCACTAAAGATAAAAKATTTAGTGAATCACCCCAATGAAGTCGCCAAAAGGCTGTACGGGCGCCGGGGCRTCACCGAGCCAAACTAGGTCTAGTCCCACTACCCCGAGGGGTACGACCAACTAGTGATGACTTTGGGGTTTTATAGAATTTATTCTTGCTTTTGCATAGTGTAGTATGCTGAAGTTGTGTGTATTATACTCAAAACGAGTAGAGGAAGTCCCCACCGCATTCTTTTGGGGAGCTGCAGAACCCGTTTTAAGCCTTGCCTACAATTACATAAAGCAAGGCGAATGACTCCATAGTTTGGTCGTACACCAAAGGTCATGAATTAGGGGACATTGGTAAGGGCAAAGTAGTGCACAACGCCCCCCTACATCTAGCGACCTCTACTCGRTCATTGCGAGTCCCTTGTCAAAAAGACAACAACAAATATATTTCCATGTTAACCCTAAGCATGCAAATTACTAGGCGGGTTGATTAATAGAAATATATGCAAATAAGACTAATTGTTGTTGCGACATGTGTGTTTAATTCCATATTTTGTGAGCCTTATGCTGGTTGTTCATAGTTATCTTATTAGGTGTAAGAATATGAAATTTTGTCAGTCTTTATTAAGGCATAATAGTTGTGATGAAAAGTATGCAATCACTCGTACGAGGAAGAAAAGTTTCTTAAGTTTGCTTTTAATTTATTTGTCGAATAATTGTTAATCAATTTGCATGCAAATTAACATAGAATRTCGAATTTCTAATCAAGCATGCAWWAGGGTGTCAAAATTGAAACGTTGGCCTCAAACCTACCTTGAAACACGACGCCGTAGATCGAGAACAGAGCTTTCGAACCTTTAAGAACCTTAGACGAACCTCGAGAACCCTTTACGAACCTTATTTATAGGCAAAGTCACGAAAAAGGGAAGGAATCGGTTGGCGTAATTATGCCAGCTATTCTTTCCCTTTCGTCTGATTTTCTTGTCTTTTATCAGTTTATAAGTTAGACCATATTCGTTGTCCAAAAGTCTTCACACTAAAGAAGCAAAGGATGAACTTGCACAGCTTGGGGAGCAAGTCTGTGGCAAAGGTTCCGGAAGTTCCGAACTTTCGTTCACTCGATGACGTTTTTGCTTAAGAATTCGTAACTATATTTTTCACAGGTCAAAAAATTATGGAAAAACCATGTGAAATTTACTTGTAAAATTTAGTATGTTGTGTTAAAATTTCGAAATTTTCGGAGCTTTTTTGATAATTTAATTAATTTTGCAAGATTAATTAAATTGTAGAAAACTCCAAAAATTGCTAAATATTCATAGAAAATTCGAAAATTTCGTTTTTTGGATGTATCAAGTTACATTTCATTTTAAGGGTGCTTATTTTTGAAAAAGTACTCGGTGTAGTGAAATTTGACTTTTTTTCAGGGTTGTCAATTGTCCTAACTCTCTCGACTTAGCTGTGTGTTGCAAGGGTGTTTATATTGGCCGTCTTGGGCTAGGGAAAAAATGTAGCTATCTAAATTTGCTACTAATAACCCCTTCTTTCAATTCATTGAACTCTATTCCGGTTTCCCCTTCCCCAACTTACAAAAACAATTACTTCCTCACGTTTCGAAAAGATTGCAACTTTGCCAAAAGGGAAATATCATTTTAATTGCAACTTTCACTTTCTTTCCTTTTATGGTAATTATTTATTAGAAAAAGACTATTTTACCCTTACTAAAATAAGTTCAAACATAATTTAATTAATCTAATCCTAAATTATTTTTCCCAATTCCAACAAACCACCACACATCCTTAATACACCACACACATCCTTAATACAATCGCACATCCTAACTACCACAACCCTTTCACCTACAACCAACACCACCGCACATCCGGCCTCCCTGCAAGTCTGCAACATCACCGGGCCACCACCAGTACTATCGCGCACCACTACGCTGCCCAGATTATCGCGCCGCCTAGACACCTCTCTCTACCGACAGAAAACAACCACATTGCACAGTCGCCTCGCCCAACACTGAGCGCACCACGCGCGCCCAGCCCAAAAAACCGTCGCAACGTCACCAGATCTCTCTCTCTCGCGCGATCTCTCTCTTCTTTTTTCCTAGGTTTCGTGGGGGTGGGGGTTTTGGGTGGGTGGAGTGGTTTCAAAACGGGTTGGTGGTGGTGCGTGGGTTGATTTGGGTTTCGATTGGGTGGGAATGGTGGTGGTTAGGCTTTCGGATGGGTTGGTTTGGGTTTTGGGTGGGTAGGGATGGCGGTGGTTTGGGTTTTGGGTGGGTAGCCATGGTGGTTGGCGGTGGCTGCATATGGTCGGTGGGCAGTGGCTGCCTGTGGTAGTAATGGTGGGTAACCTCTCCCTTCCTCTCTTTCTTACTCATATTAACTAAGGGTACCTTGGTCATTTCTACACATAAAACACAGTTGCAAACTCCTAGCTAGAGTTCGTTTCGATCCAAAGTGCAATCCTTTTCGAAATGGAGGAAGTATATACTTTAATTTGGTTTGCTACTGATCTATAATAACTCTTAATTAGGACTACGTAYTAACTATTGGTACTTTGCAGGAATAACAGTAGCATCAASATCTCTAAAATGTTGTTTGAGCTGCCTACTTAGCTTGCATTAATACTATTTAGTAGTTTATTACTGAATTGTGTTATATTTCTTCTTTGTTTTGTTCCTTTGTCTTTTGATGATGCCAAAAGGGGGAAATAGGTGTGAAGTTTTGATCTAATCATAGGTCATTGTTACTAACYTGTGTGTGTTGCAGCAACTAAAACAAGGCTAAGTGCCTTGTTAGAGGTGACAAATCTAAAGYGGTTTGGAAGTGAGTGTATCCGAAGCACTTTACTTTTTCATCTTAATGGCTTAGAAATAAGTCTGAAGAATTACWGATGTTCTTATTGTGAATGCATGTTTGAGTCAAAGAGCTATGAGTTTAGTTGGTATTTGCCCATGGTACTTAGAGTCTTTTTCTTAAAACTATTGCTAGTTAGTTGTGAACTGGTGTACTTGTGCAATTGATGCTTTCTATAGGAACAATACAAGACCAGTGCCTTGARTTCTTATCTTATGAATTTGATTTTGTGAAAGTTTCCCAAAACTAATGKTTATTATTTTCAGGGGGAACTTCATGGTTTTTCTTCATTAAAAAACGGGGAATTTATTGAGTCATCTAGTTTAGATTTTGAATGATGACAAACTACAWTGAACTATATTATTGCATGCATGTTCTGTTGGCATGTGTAGGTACCAAAGTCTTAGTTCAATGGAGGCAAGACGAAGCTTGTGAAGCCAAGTCTTAAAGATTGCATGAAGACCATATCTCAAATTGTAATAAGTTTAGGTCTCATAATCAAYGTAAGTGATATATGGGTTTGATGCACTATACAGGTTGAAAACATGAGAGATGAGCTAGTTGTGGATGATAAGAAACCTTAGTTACTTKTCATACACAACTACAAGTAAACATGGCTGACTGGAATGGTCTGAGAACAGATTTGGACCAGTCTRATAGGGTTTACTTCATGCATCTGTATTTTAGGAAAGTTTCTTTTCCGYGCAAAATTGATTTTCAAATTTAAACGGATGCATGGTACGTGTGTATGCAAGATCTTTAAGTATGACAAGAGTATAAYCGTGGAAAATATATTCTCATAATATTGCTTATACTTCTTGTCAAAGTCTTATTTAAGGATCATTGCACACATACGAACAACACTGCTTTTTGCATATTTCAAKCATACTCAAAGCAAGAAGCATTCATTCTYTCTCTCGGGTCGAAAACCTAGCTAAACCCTAATATCACATAGAGCATAATATACTCTCATTCTAAGCATTTAGGYTGYTGTGTTACGAGAGACAAGTTATTGTAATTGAGCAGTTTGTGTGTTCAAATTGATGGGGAAGCAGATAAGGGATTTGCTTTATTTTAACTACTAGAGTTAGTAGTTGGGTTGAACATCCATAAGTGGGTATTAGGAATCGACTTGTGCATAGGTACATAGGTTGATTAAGTGTATTCTTTTTGTTATTCTAAGTTGATTAATAAAAAGAGTAAGTGAGTGGAAGGCGTAGACTTATTAGAAACTGAACCTCGTTAAATCCTTGTGTTGATTTATTGCTTTAAATTTCCACTACATACGAATGTTTCCTAACCGTTCTCAAACAAATCGAAAAATTATAACACTCGGATAACTCTTTATTCACCCCCAAAAATGACAATATCTACTAGTGGTTTCTTGTTTCCCCATAGATTGTTACACTACGTGATACATGTGAACCTTGCGTCATACTTCTCTTTCACCCTCATTCTCGAATCCGGYCCTGATCTATTGCACGACCTAATAGTGGAGTAATTTTTCTTAGGGCTTGACATACATATGGGTTTCATGAGCTCCTTAAAAGAGCACGCTGGCGACTTCTTTAATCTTATTTTCGATTCATATGCAATCTTATATCCAAGCATAATCACATTATGCAAAAGCAAGCATTTAGCATCTTGATTGCACCTCCCATTTGTAGGCCTCAAGGGTCACCCTTCGAACCAAAATCACGTGCCTACAACCTCATGCTACCTTGGGCCCTAACAAAGATCTTTCACTCTAATTAGTTGTAAGGACAATTTGTTTAATAAGTTAATTAAAACTCTACCCTAGCTAAAACAACTAAGCCGAACAAGGATTTAAGCTTATAATTAGAGGCATTAAAGAAATTTGTAATAAAAAAATTGTTTGAAATAGAACTTTTAAACGTGAYGTGTCACTTAMATAAACAAGTTGAACCCCTCCAACCTTAACCCGACCTGTTAAATAAATGAGTGGAGTCGTAGTAATACGTATGCATGAACAGGTCAACACCCTTGATCCAAACCCGTCAACATTTGGTCGATTTCGTATTGAGTCAGCGAGTCATGTCTTTTTTATATATTAATGTAAAAAACTATATGGAATTGTGTCGTGTCATATCAACCCATTTACTTAAACGATTGAACTCTTAAACCCTAACCCAACGCGTTTAACAAACGAGTCGTGTCGTGACAACCCATGTACTTAAACGGGTAAAGGCTATCGTCCAAATAAACTCATTAATAACGAGTTGATTTCGTATCGATTTAATGGGACGTGTCAATTTTTACCATTTCTTGTATTCCGTATCAGAAATGCAACAATTTGAGTTAAATATTTTTATAATTACTATAGGCAAGATCATAGGTTAAAAATAAAGTGGAACAATAGTACAAGACCAAAATCCTTTTCCCTTGTGCATAGACCACACCTAAAGCTAAAAAGATATTTTAGCACACATACACACACATACCAAAAGTCATAAGATTAGYTTAGGCACAAAACCTAGCTTGTTAGCAACACAAACTCACACCAACAAAAAACAATACAAGTCTCACAAGTTACAAGTTATTCAACTTACAAGACACACAAAACCCAAACAAATCAAAAGAATACCACTACAACTAGAGCAAATTGTCCCCATTAATAAATCCTTTTTCTTTGATTGAATCATCTATTCGTGTGAATCAACCAACCAACCCTACAATGCCCACATTATGACATTACCATTAACACAACACCTCACCTCACCACCTTCCTTTTTTTTTTCTTTTTAAAATTTTAAATTTGTGTTTTTTTTTTATAATTCACAACTCCTTTTAATTCCTTCTTTCTTTCTTTCGCCCTCATTCTCTGAACCTTACCTTACCAAAACTCCTTTCTTTCTTCCTCTTCTTTTCTCTCCCATTTTCTCTCTCCTCTTTTCAACCGCATGGTAACCGTTTCATTATTCACTCAATCGTCGACAATCCTTTTTTATTCTCCTAAGGTTTGATTCTGCTACACGATCATCATCATCATCTGGAGTTTTCTTACAATTTAATTAAATGCTTGGCAATAATTAATTATAATTATCAAAAAAGCTCGAAAATTTCGAATTTTAACACAACATACTAATTTTACAAGTAAATTTCACATGGTTTTCCATAATTTTTTGACCTGTGGAAAGAATAGTTACGAATTTCTTAAGCAAAAACGTGCAATCGAGTGAACGAAATGTTTCGGAAGCTTCCGGAACCTTCGTAGCACGACTTGCTCCCAAGGCTGTGCAAGTTCATCCTTTGGCTTCTTGTGTATGTGTGAAGACTTTTGGACAACAGAATATATGCTTAACTATTAAAACTGAAAAAAGACAAGAAAATCACGAAAAAGGGAAAGAATAGCTGGGCATAATTACGCCAACGATTCTTCCCTTTTTCGTGACTTTGCCTATAAATAAGGTTCGTAAAGGGGTTCTCGGAGGTTCGTCTAAGGTTCTTAAGGTTCGAAAGCTCTGTTCTCGATCTACGGCGTCGTGTTCAAGGTAGGTTTTGAGCCAACGTTTCAATTTTGACACCCTTATGCATGCTTGATTAGAAATGACATTCTATGTTAATTTGCATGCAAATTGATTAACAATTATTCGACAAATAAATTAAAAGCAAACTAAGAAATTTTCTTCCTCGTACGGAGTGAATTGGCAATACTTTTTCATCATCAACTATTAGCTTAATAAAGACTGACAAATTTCATATTCTTACACCTAATAAGAAACTATGAACAACCAGCATAAAGCTCACAAAATATGGAATTAAACACACATGTGCAAAACAAATTAGTCTTATTTGCATATATTTCTATTAATCAACCGCCTAGTAATTTGCAATGCTTAGGGTACATGGAAATATATTGTGTTGTGTGCTTTTTGACAGGATCGCAATGACCGAGTAAGAGGTCGCTAGATTGGGGGGCGTTGTGCACTACTTTGCCCTTCCAATGTCCCTAATTCATGAACTTTGGTGTACGACCAAACTATGGAGTCATTCGCCTTGCTTTATGTTATGTAGGCAAGGCTTAAAACGGGTTCTGCAGCTCTCCATAAAGAATGCGGTGGGGACTTCTCTACTCGTTTTGAGTATAATACACACAATTCAGCATACTACACTATGCAAAAGCAAGAATAAATTCTATAAAAACCCCAAAGTCATCACTAGTGGGTCCGTACCTCGGGTAGTGGACTGTAGACCTAGTTTGGCTCGGTGACGCCCCGGCGCCCGTAACAGCCTTTTTGGCGCTTCATTGGGGTGGATCCTACAATATTTTATCTTTAGTGATGTGTGGACAATACTTCATTATAATTAGTTTTGTAAGCTTGGGAAGAGTATATTTCTTTGGCTGTGGAAGGGAGCTCTATTGATCATGATTTCATATTATATGGGATTCATGTCCTTGTTAGTGTTATATATTTGGATCTGTACTAGGAATATCAAATGCTTTTGTATTCAATCGCCTTTTTTGAGTGTAAAGAGCACTTCAGGGGTTCGTAGGCGTCATGAACATGTAAGAATGTCAATATCACCCAAACATATTACATTAGCTACAGAACAGCAGTTGTATCTCGATGGATGACATCCTCAAATAGTTGTTTACATGTCTATATTGTTCTTGTGATGTCAAGATGTTCTCACTTATTTTTAATTTTGTACTTAGCTGAATTATATTTTATAACAGTTTACAAATTTTCTTAATCGGGATGGGAAGGACCTCGCGATTCTATTGACCCTACGACAACCATAAGTGACCTACGTTGTATCAAAGTGATGCACAGCTACCATAAATATTATCACAATTGGTGAATCGACACTAAAACTATCATAAAAATATTATAAAAAATGTTATTTAATATATCATTCTATATGAAAAAAATAAAATAAACATATTAAAATGTTACTTGATACTTATTTTAATTTTCATCTATCTACTCATACAACTTTAATAAATATTTGAATTTATTTAATAATACTAGACTTATACAATAATTTGTGATTTTTCTATTTATTACACTTGATATAATACTAATATCTAATTTTGGTGAGTCATATAAAGAATTTTGGAGAGGTTAAATCAATTTGATATTATGAACTTAAATTAATAGTTTGTAGGTTTTTTTATACATTCCCAATACAAATTTAATTTAGTTCGTATTAATCGTCGGTGGAAGTGTAATAAAGAGGTGACATATTTAAAATAGGTTGAGAAATATGTGTTAATGAAAGTTAAAATGGAATCGAAAGAGAAAGAAGAAGAAAGTGAAAGTAGAAAGAAAATTGAAAGTTTTGAATGAAAAGTAGTAGGATTTCATTAAGGGAGTAGTGGTGGGGACTGTATTGGAGGATTAGGGGTATTTTGACATCGTAGGTAATTTTGTATTTTCATACATTGTGATGTACAGTTAGGTTTTTTGTACTTTTATTCTTTGTATTTCATATAATGTTTATCTAATGATTGTGAATTATTTCGTGTTTGAAATACAAAGTAAGAGATAGTAGTAAGTTCCTACAATGGTATGCTTTTTGGATGGTTCCATTCTTGATTACAAGATCAAGAATTGATCATCACCGTTTCCGTTAACGTTCGATTTACGACGGAGGTAAAGTTTACAATTTTTTTATTAATTTTATTATCTTATACATATATTTCTAAAATTTTTTAAATAATAGGTACTGAGTCAAAAAGATATTTCATTGGGGAAAAACATCTCGTGGAGGTCTAATCAGAATCACCAGACAGGCTATCCAGATGGCAGAATCGGCTATCACTTGGGATTGGACTGAGGCCGCAATCGCAAGCTGTGACAAAAAAGATTGTAGAATTTAGGAAAAATCAGTGAACATATTGATGAGCTTAATAACAGAGTAGAATCTAATATTAATGGTATTGAGAAATCATTAAACAGAAAGTAGAAGCATGATAAGACTTACTTTTTAAAGCAGGTTCGAAAATTGATGAGTTAATGAAGTTAAAATGAATCAAAGACAAAAGAAAAAAAAGTGGAGATTGAAAAGAATTGGAAGTTATGAATGAAGAAAAATGAGATTTCATTAAGGGAGTAGTGGTGGCGGCTGTAATGGTAGAAGTCGGGAAATTTTTTGAACCATCAGGTAAAATTAGTATCAATGATAACATTTTTGATGATGTATTTTCATATACTGTTTTCATGTCATTTTTAATTTTTTTGTTGTTTTTTTACAACAAACTTTTGAATGTGGCCTGCCAGAATATTTGATATGTGTGCTTGTATTTCAGACAGCCATTAAGTTTTATAACGGAGCCCATTTATTTTTTTTTGTAACGGAGTCCATTTATAGTCCGTTATCAAAAGGTTTTTTTCCGTTATGCTTTGTTGATTTTTTTATTCTGCTTTCTTCTCTTCAATTTCTTCTTTCTCTTCTACTTTTCCTTCTTTTTGGTTGTTTGCCTGCTCCGACGAGCCGCCCATCTCCTGTCTCCTTTCTCTCCTCGGCCACGCCCCGGCAGCGCGCCACCAGCATCAGCAGCAGTGCTGCGTTGTTCTGCTGTGGTGTTGTTGCGACGACGGCGACCCAATCCTCCTCGTTCTTTCTCTTCTCGACCACACTCAAGCAGCAGCAAGGGGCAAAAGATTTAGATTTGGTAGCTTTTGCAAGATGCCTTTATATATGTTCGTTGTTTCATGCAAATTATTCTAAATTATTTGAATGCTAATTTTTTGGACACCTAAGATACCAAATCAAGAATCTGTTTGGATATTTGTTGATCATTATATTAAACTTTTGAATTTGAATTGTTGTGATTGTGGTACTGCAAGTGAAAATGTGCCGAATATGGGGCTCTGGAAACAACTTTCTACCCATCTCCTCAGAGATGGTACTAGACTAAGCCCAAGACATTATCTCATAAGTCAATCCTGTAAGCTAATATAGTCAATTTGCCCAATTTTGACGAGGCTGGTACAAATTGGTTCAGCTTGTTGGCAAATGTCTTCTTCTATGCATCCAAATTCTCTTGATGGTAACAATGTATGACATGATGTCAAGAAATGAAGCAATGGAGGTAATATGAATAGATTTAGATGATTTCAGTCTCGCAATCTTTTTACGGATTCTAAGATAGCCTCTCAAGTGATTAGATTCAAAAAACTAGTTATAATATTTTAATAAAAATAGTTATATATTACATAAAAGCAGTTCATATTTTAAAAAGTAGTTCATATATTCGTAAAGTAGTTCTTATATTCAGAAAAGTAATTGTGATATTTCATAAAGGTAGTTCAATATATTTTATAAAAGTAGTTCATATAATTCGTAAAAGTACTTCATATAATTCAGAAAAGTAATGGTGATATTTCATAAAAAGTAGTTCATATATTCATAACAAGTAGTTCATATAATTCGTAAAAGTACTCTCTTATAAATTAAGAAAAGTAATTGTGATATTTCATAAAAGTAGTTCATATATTTTTTTGGGGTGTAGAAAGTAGTTCATACATTCCATAAAAGTAGTTCATATAATCGTAAAGTACTTCTTATAATTCAGAAAAGTAATTTGTGATATTTCATAAAGTAGTTCATATATATTTTTTTTGTGCAAAAAGTAGTTCATAATCCATAAAAGTATCATATAATCGTAAAAAGTACTTCTATATTCAGAAAAGCAATTATGATTAATCATAAAAGTAGTTCATATATTTCAGAAAAGTAGTTTATATTTTTCATAAAAGTAGTTCATTGAGGCTCCGTTTGTTTTGAAGGAAAACAATTTTCAATGGAAAATCATTTTTCTAGGAAAAAAGTTTTCCTTTGTTTGTTTGGTAGAGGAAAACTCATGAAGAAAATGAAAAATGTATAGAAATGAAGGAAGGGTGGGTGGAAATGAATAAGGGAGATGTAAGGAGTTGGGAGAAATTGTGGCATTCCTTCTCTACAAAAGGAAGAATGTTTCCTTTTTCAAAGTGACATTTTCTCCTTTGAGGAAAATGATTCCACCCCTTTTCAAAACAAACAATGGAAAACTAAAACAGGAGGAAAATCATTTTCCGGGATGGTTTTCCGTCAAACAAACGGAGCTAATTCAGAAAAGTAGTTCATTTAATTAAATATTTGAGAATAAGTAATGTCATTTTTTCTTGAAAAGTTTGCAGTGTGTTTATTGTTGATGTTAGTTGTTTATTATAGTTAATATTTTTGTACAATAAGTTATTCGATTTTTTTGAAAAAGTAATTCATGTTTCTGTGAAAGTAGTGTTATTGAGTGATGGAGGTATGTTTTCTTTGTACTGTAAATTAATTCTAATGTTCTTTTGGTTTGTAGGCAGTGTGTTTTTTAAAGTCATGTGTTGTTCATACTGAGGTACTTTTTAAATTTACTATTTATATGCCATGTGACAATCTCATTAACATTGGTCAATCTATTTTCTATTTTCACTTTCCCTCTCTTAGAAATTTGTTCTCTGCTTCTCTCTCTCGTAAAATTTTCTCTTTGCTTCTCTCTCTAAAGATTTTCTCATTGCTGTCTCTCTCTTTCTTCATCTGCTTCTTATTTAACTTCTCGTCTCTGTTTCTCGTTTTCCTTTCTACTTCTCTCTTGTTTGTTCTTCTTGTTTTGTTTTTTACTTGTTTTTTTCTTGTGATTTGTAGTAGATCTGAGTTCAAGAGTCAATTTTGTTGGATCGACTGAGACAATAGAAGAGGGGGGTGAATTGTATTGGAGGAACTTACGCATTTTTGCGGAATTAAAAGAATTTAAAATTAAGGAATTTGAGTCTAGAGATTTTTCCAACACAAACCTCAAGACAAAGGCCAAGAGGAAACTGTGGCTGACTACAACACAGGTGGCGTTTCA
>SNQN01005689.1:20878-42860 GCA_008642245.1 Bassia scoparia
CAATGATCGGGCCACAAAACACCAAATAAAACACAAAAATCAGCAAAAAAATCCGAAAAAAATACTAAGATGATCAGAAAAGGATGATGATGATGATGATGACGTGTAGCAGAATCAAACCTTAGGAGAAAAAAAAGGATTGTCGACGATTGAGTGAATAATGAAACGGTTACCATGCGGTTGAAAAGAGAGAGAGAGAAAATGGGAGAAAAAAGAGAGGAAGAAAGAAAGGAGTTTTGGTAAGGTAAGGTTCAGAGAATGAGGGCGAAAAAGAAAGAAGAAAGAAGGAATTAAAAGGAGTTGTGAATTATAAAAAAAAAAAAAAAAAAAAAAAAACACAAAATAAATTTTAAAAAGAAAAAAAAAAGGAAGTGGTGAGGTGAGGTGTTGTGTTAATGGTAATGTCATAATGTGGGCATTGTAGGGTTGGTGTTGATTCACACGAATAGATGATTCAATCAAAGAAAAAGGATTTATTAATGGGACAATTTGCTCTAGTTGTAGTGGTATTCTTTTTGATTGTTTGGTTTGTGTGTCTTGTAAGTTGAATAACTTGTAACTTGTGAGACTTGTATTGTTTTTTTTGGTGTGAGTTTGTGTTGCTAACAAGCTAGGTTTTGTGCCTAAGCTAATCTTATGACTTTGGTATGTGTGTATGTGTGCTAAAATATCTTTTTAGCTTTAGTGTGGTCTAGCACAGGGAAAAGGATTTGGTCTTGTACTATTGTTCCATTTATTTTAACCTATGATCTTGCCTATAGTAATTATAAAAATATTTAACTCAAATTGTTGCATTTCTGATACGGAATACAAGAAATGGTAAAAAATTGACACGTCCCATTAAATCGATCGAAATCAACTCGTTATTAATGAGTTTTATTGGACGATAGCCTTTACCCGTTTAAGTACATGGGTTGTCACGACACGACTCGTTTGTTAAACGCGTTGGGTTAGGTTTAAGAGTTCAATCGTTAAGTAAATGGGTTGATATGACACGACACAATTCCATATAGTTTTTTACATTAATATATAAAAAAAGACATGACTCGCTGACTCAATACGAAATCGACCAAATGTTGACGGGTTGGATCAAGGGTTTGACCTGTTCATGCATACGTATTACTACGACTCCACTCATTTATTTAACAGGTCGGGTTAAGGTTGGAGGGTTCAACTTGTTTATGTAAGTGACACGTCACGTTTAAAAGTTCTATTTCAACAATTTTTTTTATTACAAATTTCTTTAATGCCTCTAATTATAAGCTTAAATCCTTGTTCGGTCTTAGTTGTTTAGCTAGGGTAGAGTTTTAACTTATTAAACAAATGTCCTTACCAACTAGGCCTGTCAATTCGATCACAGTTCAGTTATGGGTGAACCCAAACAGTTCAGTTCAATACAGTTCAGTTCAGTTCAGTTTAACGACAAATCAGTTCAGTTCAGTTCAGTTCAGTTGATAACAGTTCAGTTCAATTCGGTTCGACCAAGTTCAGTTCAGTTCAGTTCAGTTTTGGACGGATTGAAACAGTTCAGTTAGTACAGTTCAGTTCAATTCAGTTAAAACGAAGTTCAGTTCAGTTCAGTTCAGTTTTGGTTGGTACGGTTCAGTTCAATTCAGTTAAAACGAAGTTCAGTTCAGTTCAGTTCAGTTTTGGTTGGTATCGGTTCAGTTCAATTCAGTTAAAACGAAGTTCAGTTCAGTAAGTTTTTGTTGTATCGGTTCAGTTTCAATTCAGTTAAAAGAAGTTCAGTTCAGTTCAGTTTTGGTGGTATCGTTCATCAATTCAGTTAAGACGTTATTCAATTCAATCCAGTTCAGTTTGGTTCGTTCGGTTCAGATCAATCGCTTGTACTAATATTTAGTTCAGTTTGGTTTCGGTTTTTTGATCGGTTTCGGTTCAGTTCAATTCAGTAAGTTGAGATTCTGTTCATTCAGTTTTGGATGATATTAGTTAGTACAATTCAATAAACCTAATTCATTTCAACTCAATTCAATTCGAATTTGGTTGATTTCAATTGAGTTCAATTCAGTTTGGTTTGTTTTATGTTGTTTCTGTTGAATTCAGTTGAGTTGGAATTGGATGGTTCGGGTTTGGTTGGTAATTTCAAGTTAGCTCAATATTGAACCAAGATCCAGATCAAGTGATATCGATTCGGTTCAGTTCAATTCAGTTAGTTGAGATTAGTTCAATTCAGTTTTGGATGATATTAGTTTAGAACAATTCTATAAACCATATTCAATTCAACCAATTCAATTCGAATTTGGTTGATATCGATTGAGTTCAATTCCGTTGGTTGATATCGATTGAGCTCAATTCCGTTTGGTTTGTTTTATGTTGGTTCGGTTCAATTCAGTTGAGTTGGAATTGGGAGTGATTCGAGTTTGGTTGATAGCGTTTCAAGATAGCTCACTTATTTAACCAAGATCCAGATCAATTTGATTATAGTTATTTAGTACAATATTGTTCCAATTTGGTCTAAATAGCTTCGTGTTGGTTTACGATGTTGTCAATCATGAATTTATAGACGATGAGAATTATAAAAGGTGAAACCTCACATTAAGTTCTATGGATGTCGTTAAGTTGTGAGCCACATGACATCAAATCGACTAACAAAATCAATCTAAGTTAATTAATACCTTATATATACTTTATCAACTTGCAGACAACAATACTTATATATACTTTATCAACTTGCAACAACAATACTTATATATACTTGTTCATAGTATGAGCAAATTTTCAATAATTGATTCATCAAAGTGTTATAAGAATAACAATGGAAATATGTATTACGTAATATACGAGTAACTCATATATACTTTATCATGTTTTTGTGTCATTAGTTTATTACCCATTAACCTAAACATTATCCTCATATCAAATTCAATTTACTATTATCATTACATTACATCTATCTCAAAATCCCTTCAAAAAATAAATAATGTCTATCTCAAAATCTCAACAAATTACTTATATCTTAAATAATTAATCAAGTGTAAATTCTCTAATTATTTATTTGTTTATTTAGTTTTACTTCAATTAAATTTAGTTTTCATTTGTTTTAGTTCAGTTAATCGTAGTTCTTAGTTTTAGTTTTCTATTTTAGTTTTAGCTTATTACTTATTAATGTTCAGTTAATTTTAGTTTCAAGTTAAGTTCAGTTTCACTTGATTACGGTTCAGTTAAGTTCAGTTTCAGTTAATCTCAGTTCAGTTAAGTTCAGTTTCAGTTGATTACGTTTTGTTAAGTTCAATTTCAGTTAATCTCAGTTCAGTTAAGTTCAGTTTCAGTTAAGTTCAGTTCAGTTAATTTCAGTTCAGTTAATTTCAGTTTTTAGTTAAGTTCAGTTCAGTTAAGTTCATGTCAGTTAATTTCAGTTCAGTTAATTTCAGTTTCAGTTTTATTTTAACAGTTAATTTCAGTTTTCAAACAGTTAATTTCAGTTTCAGTTTGTTCAGTTCAGTTACAGTTCAGTTTCAGTTTTATTTATCAGTTAAATTCAGTTTCAGTTTGACTCAGTTCAGTTAAGTTCAGTTACATCATTTCAGTTCAGTTAATTCAGTTATATATGCAGTTTATTCAGTTAAATAATCAGCTTGATAACCAAATTGACAGCCCTACTTACAACTAATTAGAGTGAAAGATCTTTGTTAGGGCCCAAGGTAGCATGAGGTTGTAGGCACGTGATTTTGGTTCGAAGGGTGACCTTGAGCCTACAATGGAGGTGCAATCAAGATGCTAAATGCTTGCTTTTGCATAATGTGATTATGCTTGGATATAAGAATTGCATATGAATCGAAAATAAGATTAAAGAAGTCGCCAGCGCTCTTTTTAAGGAGCTCATGAAACCCATATGTATGTCAAGCCCTAAGAAAAAAATTACTCCACTATTAGGTCGTGCAATAGATCAGGACGGATTCGAGAATGAGGGTGAAAGAGAAGTATGACGCATTACATGTACAGCTAGTTAACAATCTATGAAATAAGAACCACTAGTAGATATTGACATTTTTGGGGTGAATAAAGAGTTATCCGAGTGTTATAATTTTTCGATTTGTTGAGAACGGTTAGGAAACATTCGTATGTAATGGAAATTTAAAGCAATAAATCAACACAAGGATTTAACGAGGTTCAGTTTCTAATAAGTCTACGCCTTCCACTCACTTACTCTTTTTATTAATCAACTTAGAATAACAAAAAATACACTTAATCAACCTATGTACCTATGCACAAGTCGATTCCTAACACCCACTTATGGATGTTCAACCCAACTACTAACTCTAGTAGTTAAAATAAAGCAAATCCCTTATCTGCTTCCCATCAATTTGAACACACAAACTGCTCAATTACAATAACTTGTCTCTCGTAAACAACAGCCTAAATCTTAGAATGAGAGTATATTATGCTCTATGTGATGATTAGGGTTTAGCTAGGTTTTCGACCGAGAGAAAGAATGAATGCTTCTTGCTTGAGTATGATTGAAATATGCAAAAAGCAGTTGTGTTCGTATGTGTGCAATGATCCTTAAATAAGACTTTGACAAGAAGTATAAGCAATTTATGAGATATATTTTTCCACGGTTATACTCTTGTCATACTTAAAGATCTGCATACACACGACCATGCATCCGTTTAAATTTGAAAATCAATTTTGCACGGAAAAAGAACTTTCCTAAAATACAGATGCATTGAAGTAAACCCTATCAGACTGGTCCAAATCTGTTCTCAGACCATTCCAGTCAGCCATGTTTACTTGTATGTGTGTATGACAAGTAACTAAGGTTTCTTATCATCCACAACTAGCTCATCTCTCATGTCTTTATCTCTTTTTTTTTATGCAATTTTGTTGTGATTGTGGTTTTGATCGTTTTTATGGTGTGATCATGGCTTATTTTGTTGAATTTTATTTGTTTCTGGTATTTTTCATTTTTTTAAGTTTACTGTTTTGATGATCAATTGCGGAAGTTACGTTACAATAGAATTGGTCATTGGTTTTTTTATATTTTTTTCCCTGGTACGCTAACTTTATTATTTATTTTTTAACTTGCAAAARAAAGGGAATATATACTGGGATTCTTTGATGATTCTTCAGTTTAGATTCTGATAAGTTTAGATACTAGTTTTGATATTTATGTAAAAAACTGATTAGTAATTCAGTGGCTGATTATTGCATAAGGGTTTTGATAGTCTGATTTTTTTAGCCACATAGATAGTTTATWGTCATTAGTTAGTTKTATAGTTTTAAGAGAGGTTATGTACTTCTACAAGTAGTAGAGTTGAATTTGATTGGTGGTATTAGCTGTGTTGTGGTTTTGTGATGTTTTTGATTGATGGTATTAGCTGTGTAGTAGTTTTGTGTRGTGGTTTTGATTGATGGTATTAGCTGTSTAGTGGTTTTGTTGCCGTAATGGGTATGTTTGATGAATTTACRAGGGGGTCGTGACCTCTGTGTGTTAGAGGAAGGGAGACGAAAAGTGAGGTGGCTTTGGGTTTGTGTCTTTGTGATTGGTTAATGGGTATATGAGAAGAAGAGCAGTGCTATTACTTTCATTGACTTGCCGTTTGCCAAACTATGTAATTTTATCTATGCCTTTCACCTTAAGTTCTGTGTCAGATACTCAATGTATGGACTTTGGATATGGCACTTAGACACTCAAATTCTGACCAAAATCATTAGAATTTGTTGCAAGATAGATGTGATCGGCTTTTGGATAGTTAGACATATACCCATTTGAGTAACTGGAGTTGTCATCGTCTGTTTTTGGTGAATAAAACAGACAAGATTGAAGTATAGGACTAGCTTGGGGGACCTTTTTATTTTGTATGGTGGGGTAATAGGTTTGCTAATCCTCTTTTTTATAGGGCTCACATGAAAATAGTCTTTACCTAAATGTGTTTCTTCGAGCCACTGTAGAGGTGTTAGGTAGCAATAAGAAGCTATACGTTGTGTGGAGGATCTGTACAATGTTTTTATATTACGTAGTTATTTATTCTGTACTATATGCTGCTGATATGATTTGTTTCGAGTTTCAATGACTTGAATAGAAGTGCCTTTTTTATTTAAGTTAATTCATCCTCATAGCTAGAGTAATTGATATGGTATTTGTGTCTAAGGGTTTTTGTTTTCTCCTTTTTTCGAGAAATTAGGTGAATAAGGTTGTTATTTCGAGGTCTTTGTTAGTTAATGAGGATAAACCCTGTGTAGTTGTTTTTGGAGAAGGAATGTCTACGATAAGTTTGGATCGCTAATGGTAAGTCTTGACTATTATGTGCTAATTATCTATTATCTTATTGCAGAGAAGCTATTCCAATTGGACCTTTTACCAATGTTCTAAACATTGGACCTTTACCCCCCCCAAATTCACATTTGATACTCTGAACACCTCTGACCTCTCCTTCCATATGAGGGAGGTTTGATCAAATTGAAGTTCACATACTTAATGTTGGGGGAAAGAGGGATTATCCAATGAATTTCCTCAGGTAGTTGCCGACATCAGTATTAGGTTTGTGGAGTTAAATCTTTCTTTGGTTTGAATCCGAGAGACTTCATTAGTATGCTTTGGGAGGTACTTTTCTGACTGTAGCAATTTCGTTACTGCCAGGATTTTATATGCATTATGCAGATCCTATAGCAAGCTTATTTCCAGTTGTCCTTAGGTTATGGTGGTCACTGACTCAGAAGAACCTACACTTGAGCCTTGAATTGGTGGGATCACGTATGCAAATGCCTGGGCACTTAGCATCTAAGATGAGCAATGCACCATTGTCCTGAGAAAAAGGAAAGCTGACTACCAGTGTGGAATAAGCCGGAAATAAATGTAGTTGTGGTGCCTTGTTGCCAGATATATTGTAGTTGTTGTAGTGCCTTGTTGTCCCACATATATTATTGATATCTGTTGAGTTTGTCGCTCACTTACTTTTATAGACTATAAGTGTCTCATCTTAAAGCTGTATGACACATATCCTTATTTAAGTGACAAATTGTTGATTGGAAAATAAGTTGAACAATTGTAATACAGAATACAATTTGAGATAAATACACTTGTTTTCCACATAGTTTTCATATTGCACTCTTTTTTGGAGCTTTGCTTTATTTTTTTTATTGATTTATTGGGACACGTGCTTCATATCTATTTTTTAAATAACAAGTACCATGGATTATTCGTTATTTTACGTTATTTAGTTAAGTTTTTAGTCTTGAAGCACAAATTGGGGAAAGTGGTTAATATTATTATGAATTTCATTGACTTAGCTATTTAATGGAATTTGTTCATGAAGCAACTGGCCTTCAATGTTTTGATTTGGTGGAGCAATGCATCTTTTATCCTCCAAATATTGCTCCATTACACTTATGAATCATAATTAATGGTGTAATGTTAGTATTAATTTTGCTAACTTGCCGTTAAAAGTGAGCATTTTTTGAAACTTTTATAACATGCGCAAGGATTTGTTTTTATTCGATGACAAATGAAAAATCATGATGATAGTAATTAAATTTCGTAGTCCATACTCCATAGGTTTATTTTCTGCAGCTAATCTGTGCAATTGGAGAAGCTTAACTATGTATWCTTCAAAGCAGGTAAGCCCTTTCTCTTTTATGTATGCATCTGATTTTTGATTATCGGGGTTAGGTCCTGTTAGATGAATACTTTTTCTTGTTGTGCTTATGATTCTTTTATCTATAGCCTATCTAGGGGCAGGCTTGATTATGTCTTGTAGGTTATTCATTTCAACGCTAAAGTGAGTAGCATCTTTTTTTTTTAAATTTTTTTTTTTTTAAATTTTGTTTCCCCTTTTTTCATTGACATTTGGCAATGTGGTTTCCTGTCAAGTCATTGTTTTTGGGTTGAGGTTTAGCTGATCAGTGTGCTTTTGCTGAGTTTTCTTTTTAGTTGCGAAGCAATTTTATGATTTACCCCTCCTGAATTTGATGTCTTTTCCTTCTTTTGATARTTTTATTTAATGCTGAGATGGTCTGTGAGTTTTGAAAATTATTTCAGTGCTTTCTTAAGCTTGCCGAAAGTTTTAAAACAAAATCGACAGATTAAAAGCCAATCTTTTGCAACTAGCTTTTTTCAATTTATTTTTTCCCTGTATTTTTGTTTATATGTTTCTATCTTGGTATTCATTTGAACTATTTCTCTAGAAAGATGAAGTAGACCAAACATTTTCCATGACAGTAAATAAGACTGRCTTTCAAATAACATTTGAATGTAGAGTGATCAGAAGACCAAAARTATGTTTTAATAGATTGTATCTTTGCTATCAAATATTCAAACGTGGTGCTTGTTATTGTAGCAAATAACATGGGCATGTTTTGGCGATTTTTCAATCACTTCTTTTGGTTGCCACAATATAGGATGCGTTGTGGGCTTTTTATTTGTTGGCTTGTGTTAACTGTTTAGGGAGGGTGGGAATAGTGTAGTATTATAGCCAAAACACAATTACGCACAAATGCTCTTTGTAGGTGGCTTTGTGTTAATTATTGTGTGTGTGTGTGTGCGTGCGCGTGTGTGTAATATTTGATGGAAGAAGATGAGAATAGGTCCAAAGTCAGGAACTTACTTTACTTCTTGTGGACTTGGCTGGTATATATTTTGGTCACTTGGTCAGTAATTTCTTTGGGGCCAAAATGTCATATTGGTTTTGTTTAAGATCATTTTGTATTGTTATGAAAAATCCAATCATCAGAATACTCACCTGAAAATATTATGTGATATCGTCCAATGCACTGATAKTGTAGTCAATTGTTTACCAAACTTCTAAATTTCTCAATTTTTTGAGCAGTCATCAAATGTGAAAATCTGATCAACCTTTGATTGATTGGACATATATTTTGGTTTGGTTACTCCAACAGTTGGAATCCTTATTCTGAAGCATTTTGATTCCACATAMATTTTTTAAACTTATATTTTATTTACTAAATAGCACATTGATGTTTATATAACACAAATTTATCTTTTGCTGTGATACTTGCAAGTACATGTTTCCTTAGAACAATTATGATAAGGACAGCATGATAAAGTTAAAGGCTGCGATAAAATTGTGAGGGTGTAAGAGTAAGGCTTGAACACATGCTGGAAGAATTGACAAGTACATCATGAGAAAGCCGCTAAAGGGTCAGGAACAATTAGAATGTTACAATTTACTAGAGCTACATAAGGTAGTTTTAGCTTGTGTATTAGCTACCATAATACGTTTCTTCCTGATATAATAGCTTATGTTCTTGGTAAGAACTTGGTCTATATAATCTAGGTATATCTCATCAGCTTACCCATTACCTCTTCCTTTCTTGCAACTCCTAATTTTGATGTTCCTACCTTTTCAATGGCCATTAAAGTTTCTTTGTTGTAGCTGGATTCAGGCCTCTTCTTTTTTTTACTCTTACCTTCTTTTACATCATCTTTTTCATTGATTATATAGTTCTTAGTATGTATGTACATGCATTGTAGCATTATCATCTTGTTTCTGGTTACATTTGCATCCATACTTTGCCTATGATCAACAGCATATGCCACTCAACCATTGGCTTCATATATTGAGAAAAACATGCATTCTTACCATTACCGAGTCTGTATTTTAGCTTTCTCTGTGTCAAATTCTTCTCTTTCCCTCTCCCTCTTTCTCTCTTGGATGTATGTAAATATATGTCTCAGCTTTGATGATTGCCTGATTGGATGTCAAAATGTCACTGCTGCCATCTCTACCAGTTTTTTGCCCYTTTCTTTCTTTATATGCCAGTACTTTTTTCATTGACATGCTACTTTTCTGCCTTCGCTTTTGGTGTTCTGAAATCATGTTTGCACATCCACTGATCCACAGGAGGAGATATTCTTATTGTAATGTATTTTCACCCATTCTTTATTATATATATATTTTTTTCAGTCTTCTAGCTGTTTTTCATCCTGGTTACTGGGTTCAGTTTGTTTATTAAGTGACGATTTGATGACGTGACTTTACAATCCCTAGGTTTACTGTTTATCCCTTTTGAAATTCTTAAGTACTGTCTCATTGGGATCAATTAGCATGAAGTCTGCTAAGGTTGCACCGGTGGTATGATATCCTCAGAAAGGATTCTTTCTTTGCTGTAGACTAAGCATCTAGTCCAAGATGTATGAACATATGGGTTTGGGCTATTTTCTTAGGTGTCTTTTATATGATTTTCTACTGATTGCAACCTCCAACTAATGTAATAGCCTGTAGTCCAAGATGTATGATAGGCTAATGTTATAGCCTTACATTCATGTTCTATTTTTGGTAGGTTTGTCTTCATGCGGCTTCTATTAGAGAGTAATTGCTTGTTAAGCTTGCAATGTGCCATTGATATTGTTATTCCATCCGAGTGAACTTACTTGCTACAATTTCCTTGTTTGGGTGTATATTTCCTTGCTAAATTTCTATTTTAGATTTTTTTTTACTATTTTATTTTTTATTTTTAGGCTGCCTAATTTTTTTTACAACTCTACACTTACCCTTTTTTTTGTTGTCATTTTTCACCTTTTAATTACCACAATGCCCTTACCAACTCACATTTAACCACTCATTACATGTKGCCCCCCACCCCTACATGCTCATTCTTTGACATTTGTGCTAAATAGAATGTAGCAAGTATTTTGAATCAAAGGGAGTATTCCATGCTCATTCCTTGGCATTTGTGCTAAATAGAATGTAGCAAGTATTTTGGACTAAAGGGAGTATTATTTTTTTATATAGAATGCAATTACAATGCTAACAACTATGATCACGGTATTATGCTGATTCTAAGAAAGGCTTATGCCCTCGTCATTAATCTGATTGCACTCATGCTCAATCCCCTTTTTTTTTCTGTTATGAATGTTTTTGTCATTTTCTTCCTTTATTATTTATGTGGAACTTCGTGTTTAGGCTGAATTACTTTGTTTTGTTACTCAGTTATGTAACTTGAGGAAGTTTGAACTATATCGAATATATTTGAGCATTTTTTCTTGTTTGAAGCTCGAATACAAGATGCCCTATAGTCTGTTGTTTTGTTTTTTGAACTTTCAGTTCCCTCATGCCCTGTCTTATGCTCAATTACCTTTTATGACCTCAATATTGTCAAAGAGTAAGGTCATTGTATGGAGCTGGCCATTGTTAGTACTATGATGCAATTTATCTGTGATATAAACATCTAGCTGTATAACCCTGCAACATTTGTTTGATGTTCTACCCTATTKCAATTAATCTTAGCGATCCTTTAAAAAAAAAACCGTGTCCTCATTTGCATAGCCGTTTTGGGGTTGACAGAGATTAGAATRWTCTGTTCAGTTATGCATATAAGATACTCTTCTGGAAAGCAATTTGATCACATTTTTAATTTATCTGTTGTTTTTGAGCTACCCTATGTGTTTTAGATCCAAAGATATCCTTTAATTATTATTGTAGTGAACTAGAGTAGTGACATATATGTTATGTTTGTTCTTTGAAATGTAAAAGGAAGTTTGACTTAGTGTTGTTCTAGTTTGTTGTTATTTGTTAATCAGTGGTATAGACATATCTTACTGTTATGACATTTTTTTTGTCGCAATGTTATGACTTATTTTGATGCTTTTGTCATTCCTACTTTATAAAATGCTTGTGTTCAATCTTGTTTACTGCTTCTCACAGCAGTTCATTGGATTGATTTCATTTAATGAGGAGTGACTTTTTTGGTTAACTGTCTAGTGGCATTTATTCACATACAGGGCATGCTTTTAGTGCTAACTAACAGTTATTTTTATTTTGTTTTGAAATATGTGTTCTATCTTTATCATACGCTTAATTTAGTTAAAAACAGAGTGTAACAGTAAAAGCTCGGTGTGCATCTGACTGTCCTGATCATTATAAATCTTTTCACCTGCAGGCTCTAGTATCTTGAGTATTTCGTCGACTGAGGTAGTATTGTAGTGGATGTGATTATGGCACACAGACACATATACAATACATCGCAAATATTTGATGCTGAGCCAGATCAGCACTGGAATCTTGTGCACACTGAAGATCCATACCTTCACTTTGGTAAGGAGATTTTTATTGAGACTATAAGCTGTCTTGTCTCGTAGTTTCTTCTAAGTGATGGAATTTGGAATCATGAGTCTTATTTACTTTTGATCTAGGATTGTAAAATCATTAATGTATAATCAGTCTGTAGGGATAGGTTTTTTTTCCTGACTGTTTATGCATTATTTGTTTTCTGCCCTTTTTAATCTTGTAAAGTTTTGCACACTGCGTTTTTCTTTGTTAATTAATATCAATCCCATGGACTTGCAGCGAGATCTAGCTCTGCAGAAAATGCCCCTATGTTTCATCCTGTGGAGAATGGACCAGTAGATCGAGTTCATTATGTTGCTCCATGGAATTCTGCTACAAGATTAAGTGGATACTCTTCATCTAGCTCAATGGTTAATGCACCTCATTTTCAGCCTGATACTTCTGATCCTTCTCGTGATCCTATGCATTCATCTACTGGTGGAAATGTCTTTATGGTTCCAGAAAATCATGTTCATCATGCATCTTCCTCAAATTATGGAGTTGAAAGCAATTTCTTTGATCTCTCGATGGGCAGTGGAAGGGGTCCTTATAAAAGGAAAAGCCCTGGGATCCCGGCTATCACTGAAAGGGGCAGCACAAGCAGATATTATTGTCCTGGAARTTCGTCTGATGTGTCTTCATCATCAGAACTACGGCAAGAAAAATCAGCTGTGGATGCACAACATGGTCATTGGGAGCCACTTTCTGTCCCTCCTGGTTACAGAACTAATCAACTCTCGATTGGAAACGAACCCTCTTCTAGGAATGTGAGAAGTCGATCCACAATAGATTTGGAGTCTGATGTTTTTAGGGCCCATCTCCCTGCTAATTATCCTCACCATCCCAGTTCGAGTAGACTTCCAATTGATCATCCTGGCACCATTGATCCAAACCAAAATTTAAATGTTCCTTTACCAGAGTGGACCCCTATYCACGTGTCTGGTGCACCTCATGGGAGGACTATAGTCCCAAATAACTTGAATCATGAGAATAATCACTTCTTTGCTGGAAGTAGCATTGCAAATACCTCTGGGGAAATGGCTGGGTATCATCATGAACACAGTACCAGCAGAAATACTCTTTCACAAAGTTTGCATCCTACTCCATCTCATACAAGGGGAGTTCGCAGTAGCTATTCTCACAGGTCCACTCCTAATAGCAGAGTTTCAATGGGCAATATGCGTATGAGCCATGTGGCTCCTCCTCCTGATGATAGTMTTCAAATGTTGGGTGAGAATCATTCCACAAGGCATTCAAGGCCATTTGGCCCTGTGGGATGGCGCAATGGTGACAGGAGTGTCAGATCTAGGTTGTCTGCTGAGAGATATCGTCTCCTTTCAGAAGATGGTGTCCATGATCGAATGACACCTGAGGTAGATAATCTTCTGAGTAATGCTACTAGTGAATTGACAATAAAAATAAATGCCATGGTTTATGGATAATTCTTATRAAATCTGATATAGGAATTCTATTGATGTTTGAAATATTTAAAATATGATAAACTGTGTTAAATGAACATAAAGTCCTGCCCTCCTTCACCACTTGCCATAGCTGCAGTGCACAATGTGGCAAGCTGCATGCTTATTGTTGCAAGTGGCAACTTTTATGTCTGTTAACTACATTATGGAAGATCCTGTGAGACTAATCCAGGATCCTTTAAGCTTTTGTTCTTGACTGGTTTGTGTAACTCCGGTTGAAGGTCTGATTTTTTTTCTTTGCTATAAGAGAGCAATGAGTGACAGAGATTAGAGAGAGATCAAAAACATTTTCACAAAGGATCCTTTTTTCTCTTCAGCATCGTGACTTGTTACATGYGAAAACTTATGCTTAGCCATCGTATATAATAAAATTCAATTAAGTTCCATCAGTTTACTGTACTTGACCCAGTCCAGCCCATCTGACCTGGCCCATTTCATATTATTTTGGAAATTCAGTTTGGAAAAATAGCCTATCAGAAAAAGTGAGAGATTAAATGTAGGACTACTAGAATGAAGTAGTTGACAGGCAATTAAACCTTGTGTGCAAAATTTGAATTGAGTGTGCTGTGTTTAATTTGAGCTGATTTTCAGGGTCTAATGATTGTTGACCGTTCGTCACTGTATGGTTCAAGAAATCTTATGGACCAACATCGAGAAATGAGGCTAGATGTCGACAATATGAGCTATGAGGTTTGTTTAACTGGGTTTGAAACATGTAGTGTACATATTTGTAGCTGTGGAGACTAGAAAATAATTTTGCTTCAACTTTTACATTATGCAGGAACTACTAGCTCTTGGAGAGAGGATTGGAAGTGTTAACACTGGATTGCGCGATGATCAGTTACTGCAGTGTGTGACGGAGACAGTGTATTGTTCATCAGATCAGGTGCAGGAAGAAGGAAGATGTGCAATATGCCTGGTACTGCTCTATTCTATGAACACTTTGCTTCGTGTAGTATATTAACATTCCATTTAGTGTTAACTTACTAGGGCATATCATTTTAGTCATAAGTATTCCCAAGACAAGTAAAACAAGGATGGATCTATTTAGACTAGTAAGAAATAGATTAATGATAAATGCTTATGATCTAGTCATCTAGTGCTGTCTTYGGTAAATTGAAGCCAAATTTGACCTTGGTGACTTGGTTGCTGAATATGCTCGTATCATGCATTGTGCCAGAGACTAGTTATTACGTTATGATCAAACCTGATTAATTGTTATTTGCAGAAAAACAAAGATAACCGTGGACAATGGTGTGCAATTATTTGCAATTATTTAGAAAAGAGGGTGAAGAAATGAAGTATATATTTTGCTAGGAGAACTTGATATTACATTTTATTCTTATGGCAATTGGTAAAAAAGAAAGGTTTGTGGTTTATAACAGGATCCCCGATTTTGTGTAAAACCTTACCAGTAATTAAATAAGCAAGCCCTGGCTGTGTCTTGACAAAAATTAACAAACACAGACATGAGTAGATTTTAGGAGTGGAGAGATTGGAATCAATAAACACTATTACACATGGATACTCTGTCAGATAGATTTTAGTTGTAGTTTTCAATTGTTTTTATTTTATTATTTTTATTTTTAGTATTGTTTGTGTTATTGAAGTTGATACCTGTTATGCCAGGAGGAGTATAAGCATATGGATGATGTCGGGACATTAAAATCTTGCGGCCATGATTACCATGTTAGCTGCGTTAAGAAATGGTTATCCATGAAGAATGCATGCCCGATTTGTAAAGGCCCGGCTTTGCCAGATAATAATAAGGAAAAATAAGCTGAAGACAGTTAGATGTGTTTCTGTTACTCCATTCTTTGTACATAAGTCATACATGCAACTTTCCTCAAATGAAGGAATATCATGTAGTAGTAGCATTAAGTTCATGCTTAGTGGATTGGGTCAAGAACAACCGTAATTTAGTTTTTTTTTTTATATATTTTAAATATTACTTTCGTATGTCAGAAAAATTATATTAGCTGATAATTATAGTCATTCTTCGGCATTATTTTTTTATTTCATATTCAAGCTTCCTAGCAGGTCATTGAAGTGAAATCTTGTTGCACTTTTTCATTTTAAACATGCTTAGAATGTGAGAACAACTGAACTATTAGATGTAGAATTATTGATAGGAATTCATGAAACTTACATTAGTTACATATATATTTAGTAGCGGCTCAACCTCAGGTCTTTGTTGCTATTTGTAAGGATTTGTACATTATTCCAGGTACCATTCAGGGCTTCGAACCCCTGCACTATTGCATAAAATATAAATTTATGTTTATGCAATATATTTTGGGTTCAAGGTTATTAGAGAATTACAACAATGAAAAAAAAAGTTCTGTTATTTTTGGAGAATAAAGAAATAAATAAAAATAGTGCATGAGTGATGAGTGATGAACAATGCAATGGAAATTAGTGAATGGGTGTGCAAGTGGCAAGTTTTTTGGCTTCTTAATAGTTGAAAACTCAAAATGACTGAGTTAGGAGCTGAAATGAGCAAACTRAAAACACCTCGTTTTAGTTTTTAGTGAAAAAAAAAATTCAAATTGTTAGGCAATCGCATAAAGCGCGCAAGTGTTTTAGCATTGTCAAGTGATGTATTTTTTTTCCCCTTTAAATTTGGAATGGTTAGTTGTTACCATTTTAATTTTTGTAATGTTTCAAAATAAAATTAGAAAAAACATCTACACCGACATATTCTTTTCCTCAGTAAATATCGATAGTCATATTGTTATATTTTTCAATTTCAAAATAAACATACTTGTTATATTGCTTTGTTTATTTACTTGTGGGACATCTAATATTACTAAAGTAACAATCACCCTTCCATTTTTCCTACCTGGATTTTTCTTTCAACTCCTTTAATTAATAATTGTTAAAAATGTAAGATAAATAATCAATAAATATAGGTTAATAAATGTGCTTATAAATAAAATTGTAAATAGTTATTTTTAGCATTTGCATTAAAAATAAATAAAGTTTCGTTTTATATAAAAACATTCATTCATAAATCATCTAACAATCACAGAAGTATTTGCTCAAGAATTATCTATTAAACATTATTTTGTTGAGTCTTTTAATAAAAGCAGAGGAAATATAAGAAAAACATAAACTTCCAAAAATAAAGTATTACGGAGTAATCGATGTATATAACTGTAACAAGTGGCATTTTAGTGTGACATACTTCGTATTTACATAGATAGACTTGTGTGATTTAGCATATGTTTGTAGCTATAATGGTCTACACAAAATTCATCGACCAAATTCATGTGTTATCTTTAAAGAACAACTAAAGAACAACGTAGATAACTATAAATATAAAAATTTGTGAAGTATCATTTTTTAGATACAACAGTCAACAACCCAATTCTAATTTTCCTTTGTTTTTTTTCCTCACCACTTTGTGACTGTCAAGGTATGAGGAAGCATGGATCGGAGGCCAAAAAAGGGTAAAGAACAACAAAAACTTCATGGCAAGAAGAACCACCCTAACGTGAACAATAGCATATGTAGGCTAAGGGAAAGAATATTGATGATGGTCCAATGACAGCTCATTAATCTCATGTTTAGACCCTGTTATTTCTTCATATGGAAATGGAAATTAATGGAGAATTCCCTAAGGTTGTCACCTTTAATAATGTGTTTGGAGATGAAATGGAGCATCAAGTTGTGTATGAATGGAAGCCCATTTTATGCTCTAATTGCAAAGGTTGAGGCATAAAAACTAGTCAGACTTTTGAGGAAGTGTGGGGAAGAAAGTATTGAAGCCTAAACTATATGTTCATGTTGTTGTCCAATCTCCAATGGTTCCTCTAGAGGTTGACGGTAAGGGTTTCAGATTGTGTAGATCAAATCTACGCCTAAAGAATCCGCCCTTATATGCATTTTAGGTTATTAGCAGCTTTCAAGTTTTATTAGACGTGGTTGTTGCACAAATCAATGAGGATAGGGTTTGCAAGGAATTTGCAGCTAAAGAGGTAGCTAAGGATGATCAGGGGTTGATCACCCCTTCCATTCATGAATAGTATATTTTGTTGGAATGTGAGGGGCTGAATAGCAATTATAAACAAGCTATATATGGTGAAGAAAGTCATTTCTAGTCAGCATAAAAAKTTATTTGGCCTCCTAGAAACTAAGGTCAAGGCTCATATATTGGGTGACTTTTATCTTTCTTTAAGTCTAGGGTGGTGTATCACAACAAATATTCCTAGGAATTGTAAAGTCAGATTCCTTGTTCCTTTTCATGTTAACATCAACGTACGAACAAACTAACTTGTTCATTGTAATATTAGCTCTTATTGYTTAACTCGAGATAATTTTTCTTATACCTTCATTTAGGCACATTATGACATAGGTCAGAGGCAACAGTTGCAGTATGATTTGAGGATGTTAGTTAATTCTATACAATCTCCTTGGTTAGTTAAGAGAGATTTTAACAATATTTTGTTTTGTGATTAGAGAATTGTAAGGAAGGTGTATAGCACTTAGATGCAAATCCAAAATTGTGTTGATCACTACAATCTCCAAGATGTTATGTTCATCGAAAGATGTGGATAAACAAATGGGGAATAATCAGGGTTTAGCTAAGTTAGATAGGGTTTTAACTAATGATGAATGGATTTGTCACTTCACTTTGACTGAGGTTTTGTTCCTCTCTAAGGAATATTTTGAACACTTCGTTGCTATAGTTAGGTTTTACACCCCTCCGTTCAGTGAAGAAGCCTTTCGAATAATTTAATGTGGAGTTATGGTCCCAAGTTCAAAGATTTGGTTTTTACTACTTGGAAGGCTCCAGTTCAAGGCTATTCTATATATAGGACTGTGTAGAGGCTGAGATCTCTTTAAGGGATACTTAAGAAGCTCAATGCTTAGAGTTTTGGTGTTTGCATACTGTTCTCTCACTTTGGTTCCAAAGGTGAAGTGTTCARCTACTAWTAGTGATTTCAAGCCAATAACATGTTGTTCGATACTTAGTAAAGTCGTGCTTGTTCTTATTAATCAAAATCAAGGGACTTTTGTGATGAATAGGAGTATGATGGACATTCTTAAACACTACTTAGAAATAATTCTTCTAGAGGGTACTTGATAAAGTGGATTTACAAAATGCCTCTGATACAATTGAATTGGGGTTTATTCATGATTTGTTAATATTTTTTAATTTCCCTGCATGTTTTGTCAATGTTGTCATGACATTAGTTTCACTGTTATGTTTATTGGAGGCTAGGGTGTACTTGGGTCTTTGCAGCTAACAAAGGGTTAAGATAAGGAGACCCTATGTCACCTCTTGTGTTTGTCTTGTGTATGTAATATCTCACTAAAATTCTTACCTACATAGTCTGTAAAAAAAGGGCTTCAAGTTTCACCCTATATTCTCAAGATTGGAGGTTAATAATATGTGGACAAATTTGCCAACAGCTACCCACTTTTTTGCTACTTTTGAAAATAAYTGCCCGGAKTGTTTTTTTAATTAAAATAACTACTTGCTTTTTATGTTTTGTTTGTKAATCACTACCCACTTTCAGATTTTCAAACTTGCTGAGGGAATAACTATTAGAAAACAACTCTAAATCATGCGATTCTTGATCCTATTTCACGTATTTTTTCRATACCTACAACTTTTATGAACTAACCATGTCCAAAAAAATGGATGAATAGTTGAGAAAAGGCTAGAAATTAAGTGCGGTTTTTCTTGGTGGTTGTTGGGTGGTTTTGGGGGTGGGCAACAACAAAGTGGTGTGGTTTTGTTTGTTCGTGTGGTTGAGTCCCTTAAGTTTTGAATGATGACAAACATTACAGGAAACAGGATGCTTAAATAAGGATATAGTTGGTTCTGGAACCAGCTGGTTTGGATACTTGTTTCCTCAAACAGTTAATATTTATTGTGAATACTTTGAACTAACTTGTTTGTTACAAGGAACAGCTGATTACATGAAAAGCTCATTCACTGGTACAGAACCAGTAGAGCTGTTCCTTGACTGTTATGCTGAAAACAGTCATATATCTTTTAATTGCATGTTAACATTGTTATATGTGCAGTAATAGATTGATTCCAAGACTTGAAGTGTGAATCCTTTCGAAGACATTCGAAGAAAGAAGCTGTGCTCAAAATTGAAGTAGTTGAAGGAAGATTCAAGTTCTTTAAGATTACATGAAGATTCGAGAATTGTATCTTAAAGTTTATTTTTTTAGGATTCTCATGTAATATGTTATGTAGTATGATTGAATAATAATAAACTAAGTGCCTTAAGTGTTTTGAGTATGATATGAATTCTGGACAAAGCTTGGAACAGAATTCATAACACACTCAAGGAACAAGAGCTGGGGAACCAGTTCTGTTCCTGAATGGAATATTGCTGCGGTTTTGAAAAAGGATTTTTAAAATATTATAAAAGGATATTTTGAAAAGATATTTGCAGCTGAACTATAGATGAAATATGTTGTATATTGCCTTAAACCTTGGAGTATAATACTTGTTCGATTAATTCCTTAGAATAAAATCGAACAAGTATAAATACTTTCCATAAATCAAATCTTGCCTTGTTTGGCAAGTAATAGATTTATGAAACTAGGGTTTAAGTCAATATAATATAAATATACACATCTATACTTCATATCCATAATCTCTCCACGAAAAAAGAGCATAATATTTTTGAGAGAAAAACACAAGTCCATTACTATTGAGTCATACAACGAGCATTAGTCGAGCTTAAACATTCTCTTACTTAGCCTTTTAAGAAGTCATTCATAAGAAGAGAAAATTGCTATTGTAAAAGGAATTCAACAGAGGGTTGAATGCCTGTGAGTGTTTGTGAGTTCAAAACACAAAGTTGACTTACGAGTGTGAGTCAGTGCACATTCAGAGTTGAGTGTGGGTGTGCTGTTCTCGGAGTAGGGAAACAGTAGAGTGAGCAAGTTCTTGTTTTTCGGAGTAGATTAATAAAAAGAACTTAGGATAAGGAGGACGTAGCCCAGATTGGGTGAACCTCGTTAAATACTACTGTGTGTTCTTTATTGCTTTTACTTGTATTCCGCGTGCGTACAGGAACCAGCCCAACTGGTTCTCATTCTAGTCGAAAGCAGAAAGAATGAAAATTTGGTTATTAATTATACTACTACTCAATTCCCCCCCCCCTCTTAGTATTACAATAACCTCTCATTGTATCAGAGGCCAAGGCTTCTTGCAAGAGTAACATCTAGGAAGTCAAGCATGGGTACTTCAAGAGTAGGTGGGCGATCGAGTTATGATAGCAAAACACCAAAGTTTAACGAGAGCAACTATGCATTGGTGGAAAAACAGGAATAAATAAATGTAATTATGGGGATTGATTATGATGTTGGTGGCCATCAACCAGCAAAATTCCTAATTCAAAATGAAAAAAAGACTGACCTGAAGGAACAAGACTCCAAAGAAAGATAGTGAATTGGTGACTGGCAGACTACAATTACTGGAGAAGATGCCACGCAATTTCAATACTACATAGCCTAGGTGAGGCAGAGTTAACCGATTTCTGATGCAGCGTGCAAAAAGATTGGGATACTCTTGAACTTAGCTTATAAGGGACCAGCGAGGTAAAAAGTTCCAAAATTGACTTACTTATGTCTAAATATGAATTGTTTGCTATGAACAAGGGTGAAAGATCAAATGATGTTTTCGTAGATTCATGACAATTAAATGATCTGAGATCCGTGGAAAAGTTTTTCTGAATGAGGATTTATGAGAAAAGTATTGCGTAGTTTAACAGATGCATGGACAGCCAAGATCACTGCTATTATTGAAGCCAAAGACTTGTCTACTTTGTCTCTGGAACAGCTGATTGGTTTCCCTCATGACACAGAATTATTGATTGAATCTAAGTCTGAGAAGGAACCAGCTAGAGGCATAGCCCTAAAGGAACAGTTGAAGAGAAGAAGATGATATGACATGATTGCCAAAGGTTTGAAAGAACACTCCGAGATCAGAGAAAACTTCAAAGGTAAAATTTTTAAGAAAACTAACTCATCTTCTGTAGGTGCTTCAAATGTGAGAGAAGGACATCTAATTAGAGACTGTCCAAAGTGGAAGGAAGCAGTCCAAGTCTGGAGAAAAGCGAGCTTTCAAGAATGCTATGATAGCATCAATGTGGGGTGATTCTGACTCAGGATCTGATGAGGATGAAGAATCACCTAACCCTAGTGTTTGCACGACTGCCTTTGCAAGCATCGATGGTAACAACACTGATCGCGGAACCAGGAGGAACCAGCACAATTGAAAATGCTTGATGGCCAAGAAGAATGTACTGCATGAACACAAGGTAAACCTAGAACAAGTTAGGCAAGATATGCATGAGTATGAATAAGATGAATATGCTTGCTGTATAGAATCCTTGTTGGATGAGTGCTATAAATAGGTGAAACATACATAACTGGCAAAAAGAGATTTAAAGAAAACGTATGAATGTGAAGTTGCTATTGCCAATCGTGATCACCTTGAAGAGG
>SNQN01005690.1:11077-40374 GCA_008642245.1 Bassia scoparia
TGTTCGATCACATTTTTCGTATTTTTACCAAAGTAGACTCGATAGTCAGCAAGTCCACTAACACATAGCCTCAGAGCTTTAGCCCGACACGAGCTCACTCTAGAAAACGATATCTTGGATCCGAATTCCCAGAAACTACCCGTGCAACAGATATGAAAAACTTACTGATTATCACAACAAATCCAGAATTTGTCCCATTTGATCGACATTAAACACTTCATGGACTGAGTTGTAGAAAGTTCAACTTTCACCTGAGGTAAATTTGACAAAGAGTGTGGCCGCCATGATAACAAGCCCATAAATAGGATGTCTTCTGACCTTACCATCAAGCAGGGAAAACATAGAACCAGTGATTTCAGTAAAAAGTGAAGAGAGCCTCCCCAAATTGCTAAAGCCCGAGAAAAAGCTCCAAAAACATTGTGCAACTCGAGTCAACATGTTCACCAGTCAATATCCAAGCATAGTTGAAAAGCTATAAGAAATCCAAAAGGAGAGTCTCGACGACTCGTCCTCGGAAAGACAACGGCAAAATTATACACTAACATATGAACAGAAAAGATGAACAATTTTGACTAGACTATGAAACAAATAAGGCAAGTGGCTACTGACATCAAAATGCCTGACTCACGGACCAGATCCAACAACTTAGTATTCGCTGTAACTGTTACATTAAACCATGCACCCAAGCTACCTGAGTCTCACACTTAGTCTTATAGAACCCCCAATTGCCAACCAAACTGCACAAGCGATTTCTCGAGATCGAAGACTACCAAGTTCAAGCAACTGATGACACCTCGATTCCATAATATAAGATGGGTATTTGTTCAACATAGACACCTATCGACGCACTGTAAAGGGTTGACTCTGCCTGGTGTTTCCAAACGTCTGTTATACCGCTTTCTAACCATTGAGAAAAGCTCTCTCTCATAGATATTTGTTACAAGAGGGGATTGTGCCTTCTTTTCACTTCCTGAGGAAATGTAAGGAATATAAGCCTACTTGGGAAGACACTCGTCCACACGGTTTATGGCTATGAAGAGTGAAACTCCTATATAGAGGAGTAACAAGATAATAAAGGTGTGAACGAGTAATCAACTACTGAAAAGGTATCCTAACTAATAGAACAAGTCCAACGCCCTTCTCTCTCAAGCTTCTGAGGAGTTGGTTCTCTCGCCATTATACACTTAATCAACGAGGTTTAGGGACGACAGAGGGGTTCACGCACCTATTTGACTTACGGATGGATGAGGAGTTATGTGCCACCCTAGTCTCCGCTCCTAACCTGAAGAGAGAGGTCAAGACCTTCATTTCTAACCCTCCTCACAACCAAGATAAAAGATCATTCTCAAGTATCGAGGCCTCCACCACATTCGCAAGGTCTACGACATTGGAGTGCGACATAGAGAATGATCGGGGTTCTTCTTTGGAAAGTGTGCCATCATGATAAGAGTCATCTATTGCCTGATGTAATCGCTCATCTTTCATGTCTTATGAGGACAGTGTATAGCGGGTAACCTGGTAGAGGTCTTGCATTCCGGTCTTTGAGCTCTATAATTTAGGACGAACTATATTCTTAACTATTTGAGTATCAATATGACCACATTGTTCGGGTCTGAAGAATAAATGCTGTCATAATATGACAGCGTGGTGTGCTTCAAGGGGATTCCGAGAGTTCTGCAATTAGCCTCCTTGTACAATAATCTTTTGTTTCTTAATAAAAGTTTCTTTTTCTCTCAACTCCTTTTGTAGCCCATCCTTAGTAGTTTGTGGCTCTAACTTTAATGGAATCAAATTATAAGCCATATACTTGAATTACATGCCATACGACAGTCGAACTCTAAAAGGTACAAAAATTGTGACCAATGAGACCACATATGCCATATGGACCTAATAAAGTCACTGTATGGAGTAGATTTAACTAGTGGCAATAGAGAGACCCACGTTCTACTTCTCGCAACTAGGAGTTACCATCTCAGCAAAAATACGACTCCTTCAGGTCTCACTAACGCTAATTACCCTTCTTAAACTTAACATATTTCAATAAAATGGGGTAATTATCCAAGCCTTGCAATGGAGCCACTGCTCGAGTCATTATAAAACACCAACTATCAGACCTAAGAGGAATCACAAAACCGTTGATCCTTTATGCTCTCTTTCGAATCACCGCTACAGTAGCCAACATTTGTCGGACCTTGTGATTATTGGATCACCGACTAACATGTAACCTTCCTCATTAATCTGGGACGTCCTGAAGCAAACCGGATTGCGTCATAGAGAGTAAATCGACTCTAATGAAGAATTGCAAAAGAACAAGAAAACAGAAAGAGAAGATATACTCATATCTAAAGGATGTCGAATCATAAGGGTACCAACTTAATTAGCAATAGTGTACATCCTAGCATAACTGCTCGAAGGTGTCCCAGTCATTCAAAAACGGGCAAATTCACATTTAAAATCAAGTTCAAAGCCGCTACAATTCAGGGAACCCCTAAAAAAGCAAATAGTATAGTAACAGCACCTACTCTGCAGGCACTTAACGTAACATGTGGGTAGCACGCTGGTAATCAAAGTGAGCATTGAGGGGCAACAGACACTTTGTTACATTTCAAACCCTAAGTAACCAACCACTGACTAAATGCCTCTTCTCACTTGGGACAAGACTCCCTTTCATCAAACAGGAAGCTCGGATAACGTTCATTAGCAAAATGGAACCCCTCACTACTCACCTAGAAACGGTGCATATAAAAATAACAAAACCTTCTGAATATAAAACATATATCCACACACACTAGGCCCAGTATAAATCAAGAAACCTTGGCAAATACGACGGCTCTGATTTCCCAAAGGGTATACGTGGCAGCCTCTTCTACGGTAGCTTTGACGCGAATCCCGAAAGCCCCATGTCAAATAAAATATCATAACATTCTGAGGTCCATCACTATAGTTTGATTCCCTTAAAAGTCAGGAGCAGAACAGATTCCTAGAGTGTAGAACCGTCAGGCAGACATAAGACTACGTGTAGAGATTGAAGACTCTAAACGAAAGCTCGATTACCATTATGCTCACCATAGTAATCAATTCTCCCATTCCACTACACCATTCACCACTCCTTTGTTAACACAAATTTATGCCTGTACGTATACACAAATTCGGTTGTAAGCCGGCATTTGTGACTTTTAAGGTATTCCTTGAAGCAAGCTTTTGCACTTATATAATTCAGTACTACCTTTAAGGACAGATGGACCAAAAATGCGGTACTTGCATACATCTTGTAGCCTAAGTGTGAGGCTATGCATCATTTCTTTTGCAATATCGGAAAATTCACTAGATATAGAATTAGCACGTGCTCATCTCCCCTCTCTCAAAAGATAGTCAATTCTCTCGCATTGTCACAGCTAAAGACTACTGCATCCACAAAGGAAAAAAATAAGTAGGATATATACAAGAGTAACCACAATGTGCATTTCTTATCAAAAGCTACAACAGGTCCCAAGTAAGGACTATTAGCCCAGACCAATCCATGGAAAGAATAACATAAGAATACTAAATATCTCCATGAGTAAATGCATCTGTCTCTAATGTCAATGGCTCTAAACACTAGCATAAATCACTATTAGACGTCTCAAAAGAATTCATCTGTAGGATTTGGCGAACAAAAAGTTCAAAAATCAATCAATAGTCCACATGAGGAATCTCACTTAACGCCCAGTCAGCTAAGATATAGACTCGTCAAGCAATACTGCCAGCAGTTTCTACAAAAAGAAGCACTCAAGAACCATCACAAGTACTTTACTTCCACCTACAATTAAAATGATAACTAAGAGACATGCGTACAACTTACTCAATTCGAAATTCTCACCCAATACAAACTATTTTATTGAGCCAACACTCGTCATACTAACTTACCTACTTAAATAGACATCCTACATCAACTTTGATCACACCTTGACTGTTAAATACAGAAGAACTTCATATCATCAGACTTAAGTGTGGACTCTCTACATGTATGGCAAGAAGTTGTCACCTAAGTGACTAGATGACCTAGACAGTTAACAACTAGAACCAATCGAGCAAACCTAAGAACCTTGATCATTCCCACCAGCACAAACGACCACAAACCATGTGAGAGGATTTAGATAGGGGCGAGCAGTAGCAACAAGTTAGTCGAAATCAACGTTTGCAAAGAAGCAAGAGTCCTGGTCAATTGTCACGCATAAAACTTAACTGAGGGTCTGATGCGGCCTCATCCGCATCGCTTAAGATGCATTTACCATTAGTCCTAACTTCCTGGTCTTTCATGCATTAGATCTAAGAATAGATGACTTTGCTTACGCATATAGCCTTATGCAACACTTCATAAGCATATTGTGCATTGAGTTTACTACATTCATATCCGGCATTATGCATCCTGCACAACCATTACAGCATGTGCACATTCACATTACACACATGTGGCACCATCGAGCATATCCGGGCTAGGGCCATTTTACATGCATTTAGCAACCGACACGCCTATAGGCATCTCAGTCGGCTATCAAAATCAGCGCTATTGTTCGGCTAGGACATCTTCCCGAAACAAGGTCAGCCGTAGGGAGGTTTTCCAGGAACGAGGCGCTTCCAAAGGATTCATAATACAGCCTAGTTACGTGCATCTCATGCGCTATAAACGCAATTTAGCGCTTGTACGTCTGGAGCTAAAAGCTGTACATGATCGTCACCTTCAACCAATTCGTGCACAGATTCTCAAAGCTAAGGTTCACCGGCGTGAGGACGGTTTTCTGAGGAACGAGGCGCTTCAAAGGAATTCATATCATCACTCACACGCCTATACGGCATTCACGCTATACTAAAACGCGATTGTTTGCTATACAGACGCAACTTTCCCCGAAAGCCAAGGTCAGCCGTAAGGGATACCTTCCGAAGGAACGAGGGCTTCCGAGGAACCTTCAGGGTTACAGACGGGTGAACTCAGGGTTACAGGAGTCTGAGTCTGCTCTCCTCAAGTCACAAATATCTTTGACTGTCGTCTTACGAGAAATTTTCGTCTCTTCAGACTCAGTCAAAGTGGGGCTTCTTCACACACACAGCTCCTTTACACACTTCGGGTTTTTGGAACTTTCTCCCGCACCAGAAATTCATATATGCACATTCGGGTTTTGGAACTTTCTCCCGCACCAGAAATTCATTATGCCACACTTCGGGTCTAGGGTTTCTCCCGCTACCAGAAATCCAGCACAAACATCTTTCGGGTCTACGATTTCTCCCGCTACAGAAATCCACACAAGCATCTTTCGGTCTACGATTTCTCCCGCTACAGGAAATCCAGCACAAACATCTTAGGCGTCTACGATTTCTCCCGCGCTAACCGAATCCAACACAGCGTCTTTCGGGTAACAGATTTTCCCGTCAATACAGAAATCAGCACAAGCATCTTTTCGGGTCTACGATTTCTCCCGCTACAGAAATCCAGCAACAAACATCTTTCGGGTCTTTATGGTTTTCTCCCGCTAAACGAATCTCAAGCAAACAACGTCTTTCGGGTCTTGGAATCTCTCTCGCTGACAGAAGTCCGTCAGCACATCTTCGGTTTGTATTAGAATTTTCTCCCGCACTCAGAAATTCCGCATACACAATCATCAGCTCTCCCGAAAGCCAGGTCAGCCGTAGGGAGAAACCACCAGGATCAGCGCGCTTCCAAGGGCATAACACGCATGGGGCGCGGTAACAGGTAAACTAACATTTGTTTTGCAGGTACCGCGTTGGCGTAAAGGGTACTCAAAGGTCGACAGAACGTCTTGAGTTGCTCTCGTCCCGAATCGAACTACTTTGACTTTCCGTCTTACGAGACTATCGTCTTTTCAGACTCAGTCATGTGGGGGCTTCTGTAGACACACTGAAAATGTCTCCCCAAAATGAGTAATCATGAGAAGTATAGCCACGTGTCGCAATTAATTCGAACTCGAAAAAACCGCAATTGAACTCGTAATGAAGCTCGAAATATGTGAAGTCAAGTCACACTCGAAATCATGAGGCAAAGGCTCAAATACAAGGCAAAATATTTTCTTTCGGTTTTCCTCGATAATCTCAAAGGTTTGTTCAAATAAGTTAAGCTGGCGATTCTCATGCTTTTTTGTTTCCATATGTTCCTCACATTTTTTCTGAATCCGCCAGTATTCTTTAAATTATTTTTTCTGATTTTCTATGATTTTTATGAATTTTGCAATGTTTAAATACGGCAGAATACGCAGAAAATACGTGAATAATTAGAATACCGCGGAATGTTCTAGAATCATACTTTCCTTGCGAAAGGAGCGTCTAGAAATAATCCGTAATCTTAGAAATCGAGACGTATGGCAAAGATACTATTCGCGAACAAAATATATCAGGGATTTTGGAAAAATATATACGCTTTGAGGAGCGTATATACTGCTGATAAGCAGCGTATATGACGCTGCCCTTTGCAGCGTATATACGCTGCCTTAGGCGATTTCAGCGCAGTATATACGCTCCTCAGCGTTTAATCTTTGATCACGTTCGTCGCTCATCCTCAGAGTTGAAGCGTATATAGCGTATAGGCTGAGGGTGAGCGTATATACGCTCCCCATGAGCGTATATACGCTCATTCTCCAGCGTATTTACGCTCCCTATTCTCCCTCCGCGCCTATATACGTGCCTTGCCTCATTCGAGAAGACACACGAGTTTTGACAGCGATTTTCAATACGACTTCAACTTCTAAGGTCTCTAGCATTCTCTCATCACCAAACCCTCATTCAAAAACATCTATTCACAAATACACATAAATACGAGTCTTTTGCGTTCTTTCGATTCGATTTTACAAGCGAAAACAAGGTTGAATTTTCTGAGATTACTCACCATCAACTCATATACATCTTCTCCACTTTCTTTTAAATATGATTGAATCATTGTTATGAGTTTTAAGTAATTTAAACCATGTAGATGAGAATACCAGAGACTTTGTGAAATCGTTCCATGTAAATATGTAGGTCCATTTTTCCATAGAGTTTTTCGATGTTCTTTACACTTGTTTTATATTTATCGTTATTCATAATTGATTTCAGTTTTTTCATTATCATTCATCACTTTGCTGCGCCAATACACTAACGCATTAATTTCTTATTCTTGTTTAGATAAAATTGTCGCGCTCAAGGCGACGAATTCATTGCGCTTCCCAGCCGTAATAGGTCCTTTCATTTTCTCTTTATCTGGATAAACAATTGGTTTATTTTGTCTTTCAGTATATGCAAACATGGAGAAAGAAGGACAAGCGAATTAGGCTAATGGCGAGAAACGATTCGCATTTCGTATCCAGATCTGTTTATTTATATAAGAACTAGGTTCAACCCTTATGGTTTGTTTGCAGGATCATTATGGGTTAAGAGTTTAGGTTTGTCATATAAATTGATTTTGCGAAGCCATTCATTATACCTGTGGAGTCATGATTGTGATTGTTTTGTTGATAACTTTGTATATTGTTGCTAACAAGAGAGACGGCCAATCCAAGTGAAGACTTGGAAAGGAAAGATATGGTGAAATTACCACTGATGTAAAGTCCAGATAATTATATAGTCGACACAAGTGGTAAAAGTCATGACTGAAATTTCGGGTTTTTAGGTGGTCACCGTTTTAACTTGATTAATAACAAGTGGTCACAAGATTTCTCTAGGTTTAGGGTAGTCTCCCTCTTGTGCATAATAAGGCACGAAAGAACAATACTCACTTAGTAATATGGGAATAATTAGTCTTAGGGCTAGTGCGTAATATAGGTTGCGAGATATGTTATAGTTGTAGGTGCGATTAACTAACCCACCACAATAAATATCGTGTTTAATGGAATTACATGAGAAAAACGCTGACTCCCAAGGAAGTAGCACAATGGGTAGCCACGCGTTAAACAATGGCGGCGATTTGGGATTATCAGATCTGATTCGTACACAAGATGTCCCCCGAGACCAGAAACGACTGAGCAAGGATTAACGTGATTTTGAGTATGGACGTGGGGGCCAGGGGCCATTGTTTTGGCACCAGAACAGCAAACAGCTTCGGGCGATTACTTCCGTCCGGAATTAACCTAGGAACTCTAATGGTCCAGAGGATTTATACAGTTAAAACAACCATGGCCGACGACAAATACCTTAACTCCGACACATAAACATAACTACATATCATCAGTCAAGACTCCCGAGTACTCCATCCAACGCACCTCGTTGTGCGTCCACTAAGTGGCGGGATCTCGTGGCTCAAGCCACCTCATCATCGCAACAAGCCACCTCGATGTAGTACCCAAGCGCGCGCGGAGCGCAGAAAGTCCGCTAATAAAGCGGCTGGAGGGCGGGCCCTTCATTATCAATAAAGTCCATCGTCCCTATCAGTAAAGCATACAAAATACGTCATAAAGCGAGATAAACCTATCCACACAACTCATCAGGGAAAAACTACAAAGAGAAGTCCCTTAGTACGGTAAACTAAGTCGAGAAGACGTACAGTCTGAGACGTGAGAGGTCGAAGCTCAAACCCACTAGGTTAGAACATGCCAAATTCTCATCGCTGTATGTTCATCAGCTATCACAATCAGAACGTAGCACATCGCCTCCTCGCTGCGTCGCTCTGGACAATAGAAGAGTAATAGCTTTGCAGGCAATTAAAAAGATTTTTACCAAGTCACAAAAAGGAAACGGTTCGGTTTCCCACGCTTGCAAACATGGAATTTACTGAGATTTTGGATGCACTACGCATACGATGAATAATTTGTGAAACATGTACAAGTAAGATATCTATGTAGTCATACCCGGGATAGACTAAATTTTCTGTTAGATATAATGATTAAAATAGAGTTAGATACATGAAATTTAAGTGTCGAACATTAAGTAAAAATGTAGAACAGTATTCAGAATAAATTGGAGAACATAAAAAATTTAGGTGTAGGACATGAAGACTAAACTTTTGTAGAACATCGCGAGTTTCTTATAGTTCTCACACAAAACTAATAAGAGTTTATATATATATATATAATATATATATATATATATATATATAATATATATATATATAAATATATACTATATTTATATATATTATATATAATTACTAATATATAATATATATTTATATATATATATATTATTATAATAGTATATATATATATACATATTATATGCTGTGATAATTTATTTATTTATTTAATATAGGTTATTAGATTTAGGTTTTTTTACCTTCTGATTTTTTTTAGTATATAATTAGATAAGATTTTCATTATAATATAGTGATTTTAAATTATTTTCAAACTTTTTTTTGAAGAACATTGTATATTTTATTTAATTTGATTAAAAAAAACTTTTTAGAAATATGACGCTGCCACAAACATAAGCTATTTTCGCACAAACTTTCTTTGTAAATAGTAATAGATACACTCATTTAGTTTAACTTTTAGGTAAATATAATTAGTGTGTCATGGAACTACAATGAGACCGAGTAGAGGTCGCTTCATGCGGGCGGATTGGGTTACTGATTCAATCCGTACCATGTCCCCGAACCCACACTTTGGTTACTGGACCTATTTGTGGGGCCACTTGTTTGGCACCAATGTTTCGGGCGTCCGTGAATAACCTATATAGGCATGGTGGCGATCCCCTCAATTCGACAACACACCCCAATGCATTCACATGCAGATTACATGGCTCAATTCCATGACACTAAAGCTGAGGTCAACCCTCTAAGGCAGGGTGAAGCCCTACACCTAGCTTTTCATTTATTGATTTAAGGAGTTAGCTTAAACCTACTTAGACTTATTTGTTGACTTTTTCTTGACACGACTTGACTTGTCTCGACTCTAGCTTAGACTCCAGTGTTTGTGTAAATACGCCTGGACTTGTGTATGACTCTAGACATAGCTGATTTTTTAATGCTAAGCTTAGATTACAATTTGCAAAAGCCATTTTGCTAACTATATGCAATGCATGTAATTAAATTTCACAGACAACATCGATCGACTTGCGTTGTGTTGCATTGTTGAGACGAATGTCGGCTCGTTCCTCCTTGAAAATGTAGGGAAGGACCTAGGTTGGACCAAGAACTGCGTGCCAAAGTGCATTGGAGTAGTTAAAGGGAGAAAAATCGGCCAAAATAAGTCCAAACTGGGTGTAATAACGCCGAGTCTGGGCGTAATTACGCCTAGAATCGAGACATTTTTTTCGAATTTTGTTTCTAGGCATATTTGTTCGACCTAATTACTTATAAATGAGGGTTTATGCACGCCCTAATTCATTCATTACAGCCTCCTTAGTGCCTAAAAACCTCTGTTACATTGCTTTAGACTTCATTTAATTCATTACATCGAGGAATTTACATTTGGAGAGAGACTTTGCTAATGCTTTGAATGATGTGCTTCGAAGCTTGGATGCTCGTGATAGGGAGCACCTTGCAATGCTGAATTGTGATGTTCTCTTGACTTTAAGTTATGTAAGTCTCGATACAAACCTCTTTTATACTGCTATAAGCCTGTGGGACCCACTGATGCATTCCTTCGTCTTCGGGACAAGGAAATTATCCCTTTGCCTGAGGATCTTGGTGCTATTATTGTCTAGCATGTTGTAAATCTCCCTTGTACCCCTAATACTGGTGATTGCTTTGTTGACAATATGAGCGATACATGAGACATAGTCCAACAGTTTTCACGACGCATAGTGCATGGTCGGGAAATTCACTTTCTTGCTTTAGTTAACTATATTGCTAGTGATGCTTCATGCCGTAGAGTTTACCGTCGGCGTGCAATTATGATATGCTTTTTTGTGGATTTCTTGTTTGTCCATGTCAATCCAAATGTTGGTCATACTAGCATCATTTCTATTGTTGAGCAATGCGAGGCTAGCGATACTCCTATGCCGTTTTGCACGGGGGAGTTATTCATGATGCTTGATTGTCTTAAAAAGGATGCGCATGCGCCCTTGTTTGGATGCCCCATTTTGTTGCAAGTATAATATTTTTGTCTGAATATTTGCAAAATAGTGCATTTATACAAATATTATAGCTTTTTTATTGATGTGATGACTAAATATTGTACATGCTGGTGTTTCTTGATAGATTTGGCTGATGGAACGTTTGAGCCTAGGTAAGGCGCCCCTAAATCCTGTCAAATATTCTGCTAAGGGATTCTTTTCCCATAAGAGGGTCGATGTCCACAAATCTCAGCACAAGTGGATTTTGTCTCCATATGTGCGTGTGGTTATCCTGACTGCGATGACTTTTTATTTCCCTTCAATGGTGATGTGGCAATTCGGGCAAGTTCAGCTTATTCCCGTTATTGACACAGTTTGTTCTGAGGACAAGTGCTTGCATTTGGGCAATGTAATAGAGTGGGAGAAATATTGGGAAACCCAATCTACATTTGAAGTGACCCCACTTGCTCGAGGTGACCACAAGATTTCTGGTCATTACCGTGTATGGATAAATGCCACTGATGTGATGGGTCGTGCTGAGGCAAGTCGAGTGGATCAGAAGGACCATTTCAAGAGTAAGAGACTGAACTGTGACTTTACTGAGACCCCTACTGCTAAGTCTAAAGCTTTTTCTGCTAAGGGCAGACTTAGTCCTAAGAAGATGCCAGTTTGGAGTAGGCTCGAAAGACTTCCTCCTTTGAGGATTGACTCAAATGTTGCTTAAAGAAGACTTGGGCCTAAAAAGGTGCTTGGAGGTGATGCTAAAGGAAAAGAGAAGGCTGCTTTGGAGGATAGACCCAAGTGACGCAAATGGGTGAGAAAGCCTAACGGTGAGACCTCGGATGCAAGGAAGGATGATGTCAAGGAGCAAGAAGAGGAGAGGAACGAGTGATTGCTTTTTCCACAACTCTTGTTTAACTTAATGAGCAACTTTTGCATGTAATAAGTGAACTAGGATCTTGAAGTTTCCTTTTGCATTGTAGTTGCTCAATTTTAATTACAAGAAGTAATAAATTACAAACTTGCATTGCTTTTTATTCATTGTGTTTACTTTGAGCATGTTGAAGAAAACTTCGTCCAATTGCCGCTTAACTGTTGTTCATTTGTGAATCCCAAAACAAGTAGGGCACTTGTTATTGTGGCCGAGCCTCAAGGCGAGACTGCCTATGTATCCCTTAAGGAATCAAGCCATCCGTAGTTCTGATGCATGGTGCTATTGTGTTGCTGAGACACGGTGCGTGTGTATTCCTTAGACGTAGTATTTCATGACCTGGTCTAAGTTGGTAAGGCCGTAGAAATTATCACAATTTGTGTCCATTAGTTGAACTGCCCCTTTTGGTAAGATCTTCTTGACAATGTAGGGACTTGCCCAATTAGGACGAAACTTGCCTCGAGGATCTAGAATTGTTTTGGGAAGCGCTTTAAGGATCAAATCACCTTCTTTGTTGCCTCGTGACTTGACTCGCTGATTGAAGTACCACTCGACCCTCTTTTGGTATGCTTGCACATGATGCAAGCCTGCTAGCCATTTTTCATTGAGCAAAGTTAACTCGTCGAATCTCGCACTTACCCATTCTACTTCTGGGAGTTTGCTTTCGAGGATAATGCGTAGAGATGCGATCTCTAGTTCTACTGGTTGAACAACTTCGACACCATAGACTAGTGAGAATAGATTAGCTCCCGTTGAATTGTGAATAGAGTTCCTGTAACCCCAAAGAGCGAAGTTTAGCTTTTGCGGCCAATCTCGATAATTCTTCGTCATCTTAGATATAATTTTTTTGAGATTTTTGTTAGCTACTTCAACTTCCCCATTGGCTTATGGCCTATATGGTGATGACTCGTGGTGCTTAACCTTGTATTTGGCGATCAGATCCTCACGTTTGCTTGAAAGTGGGTGTCGTTGTCACTAATGATTTAGTGTGGGACTCCATAGTGACAGATGATGTTGTTTTCTATGAATTTTTGCACGTGCTTAGGCTGGAGCTTTGCATATGACGCTACATCGATCCACGTTGTGACGTAATCTATGGCCACAAGTATGAATTCATGACCTACTTGCCTAGGCGGCGTAATCTTCCATATTATTTCTATTCCCTAAGTAGAGAAAGACCACGGAGACACAAATGTGATTAGGACAGACGGAGGAACATGTTGTGCATTGGAGTATTTTTGGCAGGTGTCGCATGTACGGACATATTGCATGCAATCCCTTTCCTTGGTGGTCCAACATTACCCCAACTTGATGATCTTAGAGGCCAGGAGCCTGCTATTCATGTAAGTGGCACAAATTCCGTCATGGACGTGCTCCATGATTGTTTTGCTTAATTGTTGAATGATGCAAAGTAGGTGGAGACCATTGTAGTGGCGCTTGTAGAGTTCTCCGCGTTGAAGTAGGTAATGAGATACGAGACGCCTCAGAGCTCTTTGTTGCTTTTTTATTTCATTGGAGGGATACTCGCCTGTTTCTAGGTAGTCTTTGATGTCTTTGTACCATGGCTCATCTGGATCGAGGTTGGGCGCCTCATTCGTTTCGTCTAAAGTGTAGACGTATGCTAGTTCTTGTCTGCTAAGAACTCAGAGATGATACTATCTTTGATGGCTTTTTGAGGCACGAACTTAAGGTCAAATTCGACGAGCATAACCATCCTTCTATACATGCGTTCGTTGACTGCTGGCTTTTCCAAGAGGTATTTCAAACGATCCCCTTGGCATATGATGTGTATGGTCTGTGTGAGCAAATAATATCGAAGCTTTTGCGATGCCCACACTAAAGCCAAGCATAGTTTCTCTAGGGCAGAGTATCGTTCCTCGTATGGAAGGAATTTCTTGCTGAGGTAGTAGATAGCATTTTCCCTGCCGTTGATTTCTTGAGGGAGCATTGCTCCAATGATGGTGCTTGTTGCTGTAAGATAGAGTCGTAACGGATGCCCAAGGCGAGCAAGAACTAACATAGCAGGATTGGTGAGGTTTTCCATGATCCTATCGAAAGCTTGTTAGATACTATCATCTCATTTCTTGGGTGCACCTTTCTTCAATTTCTTGAAGATGGGTTCACAGACCATTGTGAGCTTGGATATATACCTGCTGATGTACTGGAGTCGAGCAAAGAACTCTCGGATCTCCTTTTCATTTTGCAGTGGCTTAAGTGACGTGATTGCTTTGATCTTTGTCGGATCCATCTCGATGCCTAGACAACTTATGGTAACGCCTAGGAGTTTGCCTAAAGTGACCCATGAATGCGCACTTTTACGGGTTGAGACGCATTTTGAATTGTCGGAGTCTCTGAAAGAACTTCCTTAGTGCAAGGGTATGTCCTTCGCGGTCTTATGACTTGACGATCATATCGTCGACATAAACCTCTACTTCTTTGTGTATCATGTCAAGAAGCGGAGCAGTGGCGGCTCGTTGGTATATGGTGCCTGTATTTTTTAGACCAAAGGGCATCACAGTGTAGCAATATAGCCCTCACGGAGTGGTGAAGTTTGTCATTTCCATGGCTTCTTTAGCCATTTCGACTTGATTATACCCCGCATACCCATCCATGAATGAGAGCAGGGCATGATTTGCTGTGTTGTCTACGAGAAAGTCTATGTGTGGTAGAGGAAAGTCGACTTTCGGACTTGCTTTGTTTATGTCACGAAAATCTACACACATTTGAACTCATCCATCTTTATTAGGTACTAAAACCACGTTTGCTATACATTGAGGGTAATAGATGACCTTAATGAATCCTGCATTGTGTTGTTTGATGACCTCCTGCTTTGTTTCATGCGACAGAGCTTTTGTTTGACTGGCTTAGCGCCCTCTATGAGCTAAATTGCGTGTTGTGTGATGTTTGGATCGATCCCTGGCATGTCTTTATTGGACCAAGCAAAAAACATCTCGGAATTCTTACAGTGTCGCAATCAGCTCATCCGTTTTTTAAGGACTCATTGTCAAACCAATCTGTATCTCCCGCAATGTGTCGTTGTCGGAGATGTCTACCTTTTCTGTTTGCTCGATGACAGAAGTTTTCTTTTTGTTTTCTTCCATTGCCTTTATTAACTCATTGTTTTTTTGTTTGTTTTCGAGTTGTGATTTAAAGAAATCATAAGAAGGAAAAGAGGAGGAAGCAGAAAGGAACATATTATTAAACTCTGAAGAGAGTACAAATAAGTTTATCTCCGAAGAGACATGATTGACAAGGGAAAGGGGGATACTAGGCTCCTTGAAAGACTTAGGAGGACACTCCCTAGGACTAGCTATCCTATCTTCTACGATACTAGACTAAAACTCAGTCTTAGATTCAGAATCCTTGAGCATTGGTCCTTCTCCCATGGTCCACTTGATGAACTTACCTCCTAGAGTACTTATCTTTATGGTTTTGCGTTAACCATGAACCAAGCCTTCGACTGGTGTGATGAGAGTGGTGGGGTCGAATTCTTTCTTGTTCATTTCCATGAAAACCTCTTGTTCAGTTGGAGGGATGATTTCTTGGCCAAACAGGCGTCCCAAGCCATGTGGTTCGACGCCATCTAGGGCAGATGCCTTGCTTGTGGGAACAGATCCCCGTCTAGGAAGTTGCAGTCGTTGGAGTCTTCGAACCATTTGCTTCTTTTCCTGTAAAATAAGAATGATGAAGGGAACTTCGGCGGAAGTTTGAAACGACCGTTTCCACGGTAATCTCCAAGGTACTCTCGATGTGGTTTGCCACAAAAACCATTAAGGCGATATTTCTCGAAGACCATTAAGATGTATGCATCCCAAACGAATTCAAGAATCTTCTTTCCCCATTCTCGACATACACACCTTCTCCTGCCTAAAGATTTGGCATCGCATAGCTTCCAAATTTGTAGAGCACGTCATTCGGAAGGTCAGCCAAGGACTTTTGATTGTGATATTGTGCCTCATGGATTTGCCATTTGCACATTTGGTAGTTTTTGCTTGTAGGCTAGGGTAGACCATCGCATCTTTAGCTTCTCGATCATGACCCTCTTGTAGCAGTCACAAATCATGGAGTCGCTTGAGGGTTGCTAGGCAACCGAGACTTCCCTTGACGGAGGTAGAACCAAAGTGACTGAATGCTTTACTCGTGTTGTATTGAAGCGCCCATAGGTTAGTGCACCCGTTTTCGGACTTGTCTGATGAATTGATGTTATGAAGATGAAGCGTGTAAATACATACATTTGCCTCTAGCCCAAAATGGCCAATGATAAGACACCCCTCGCAACACACAAGTCAAATACAGAGCTAGAACCCTCACAAGCCCTAAAAAAGGCAGATTCCCTTGCATCGGACACTTCATCCAGGTATTTAGCAACTCAAAAAATACGTTTTAGTCTTCAAATAATTTTACGGAATTTTACTGAATTTTTCTAAGCATTTTTGGCAATTTTCGAAATTTTTAGTAATTTAATTAATTTTGCGATAATTAATTAAATTATGAAAACAATTCCAAAATTCACAAAATTTTAGGACAAGACACTATTTTTCACAAGAAATTTTTACATATTTTTACAATAATTTTTTCGATTTATGGTTTAATATTTATGAATTTTTAAGCAAAAATGCGTCCCGAGGAAGCCGAAAATCCCGAGCATCGTGATAATATCATCCATAATCGCAAAAATAATAACTATAATCGTATAAAATCACGAATATATTTTTTACGGTTATATTACGGTATTATTTCTATACAATCTCGCTATTCGAGGTAAAGCAATCTTGAATATCGCAATAATATATGACGCAATTGCAATATTATCATATCATAATCGTATAAAATTATGTATGATTATATCATGATATTAATTCATCGCAATCACACTATTCGAGGCAAGGAAAATCGGCCGAAATCTAGGCTGATCCTGGCCGCAATTTACAACACATGCCAAAAAAACTAGACACTATTTGCATAGTATTCTGTTAAATAGCCCGCCTAGTAATCTTGCATGCTTAGGGTTTAAAACGGTAAACTTTTTTTTGTTGTCTTTCGGATAATGAACTCGCAATAACTGAGTAGAGGTCGCTAGTTGCGGGGGGGTGTTGTGCACTACTTCACCCTTACCCTTGTCCCCTGATCCAAACCTTTGGTGCACTACAAGACATGGAGTCCTTCGCCTTGCTTTATGCAATTATAGGCAAGGCTTAAAATGAGTTCCGCAGCTTCTCATAGAAGTGAGGTGGCGAATTCCTTTACTCATTTCGAGTAGAAACACACAACTCCAAGCATACTCACAATATGAAACACACAACAGCAGCTTCTCAATAGAAGTGAGGTGGCGACTTCCTCTGTACGTGCTCCGAGGGGTACAATTTAAGGGCGACTCGATTTGTTTGCTAGAATTGAATTCTTGCTGTTGCTTATTGTAAGTATGCCTTGATTTTTGTGTTTATATTCGAAATGAGTAAAGGAAGTCGCCACCGCACTTATTTAGGGAAGCTGCGGAATCCGTTTTAAGCCTTGCCTATAATTGCATAAAGCAAGGCGAAGGACTCCATGTCTGGTAGTGCACCAAAGGTCCAGATTAGGGGACAAGGGTAAGGGTGAAGTAGCAGCCTCTACACAGTTATTGCGAGTTCATTGTCCGAAAGTCAACAACAAACAGTTTTCCGTTTTAAACCCTAAGCATGCAAGATTACTAGGCAGGTTGTTTAACAAAATACTATGCAAATAGTGTCTAGTTTGTTGTGCCTTGTTTTGTTAATTCCGTATTCCAGGAACCTAATGCTGGTTGTCCATAATTATCTTATTATGGGTGTGAGACAAGCATGCAAGCACTCGTATGAAGGAATAAAAGTTATGCCTTAAGGTTGCTTTTAATTTGAATTGTCGAATTATTTTTTAATCAATATTACATGCAAATTACATAGAAAGTCGAATTTCTAAACAAGCATGCAAAAGGGGTTTAGAATTGAGACGTTCACTACTAGAAATCTGCGATTTTCGGTCGCTAACTGCGGTCGCCCGTGCGACTTTTTCTTGTTGTGGTTGGACTCAAACCTAACTCCCAACACGATGTCGAAAACCAAGGACGTAGCTTCGGACCCTTAGGAACCCTTGCCGAACCTTTAAAACCCTTGAAAACCTCCTAGATCTATTGCAAAAGAGTGCTTGAATATTTTTCTATGTGTTTGAATGTGTTTGGGTGTGTTTGAATTGGTTTTATAGAGAGAATGAGAGTGAGAGAGGGTTGGACGAGTGTGTGAGAGAGAGAGAGAGGGAGAGAATCGCCCAAAAGCTCGGGAGTCGGAGAAGAGAAGTCGTCCAAATGCATTGTGGACTCCCTATTTATAAGCAAGAGTCAAAATCGACAAAAAGAGGTAGGTTTTGGGCGTGATTACGCCCAAAACTGGGCGTAATTGCGCCCAACACCTCTTGTATCTTGGTCGATTTTCCTTGCCTCAAATAATGTGATTGCGATGAAATAATATCTTAATATACTCCTATAGAATATGTACGTGATTTTATATGATCACGACTGATATTATTGCGATTGTGGCTGATATTATTGCGATACTCTGGATATTTAGCGGATTGTTTTACCTTTAATAGCGAGATCGTAATGAAATAAAATCGAGATAAAATCATATAAAATATACGTGTGATTTTATATGATTTCAGCTTATTTTATTGCGATGCTCAGGATATTTGGCTTCCTTGAGAAGCTTGTCTCGAGGCAAAATATCTCGGGATGGCCCGCTTTGCTCGGTTTTGCTTTGTTGCTTAAGAAATTCGTAAATATTTAACCATAAATCGAAAAATTAAGGAAAAAAATATGTAAAAATACCTTTGTGAAAAATTGTGTGTTGTGTGAATTTTAGAATTATTTTCGTTATTTAATTAATTATCGCAAAATTAATAAAAAATGTTGAAAATTCTGAAAAATTGCCAAAATGCTTAGAAAAATTCAAAAAAAATCTTTAATATTCTATAAAAATGTTTAAAAATAAGTTAAAATTATTTGAAAATTAAAACTTACTTTTTGAGGTGCTAAATACCTAGAAGAGGTGTTCGGTGCAAGGGAATTAGCTTAAGATTGACGCTGGTGCATTACCTATGTAACCAATTGTTAAACTTGATGCCCATCCCAATCATGACACACGACTATGTGCCCTTCAAAGAAGTAATGGTTTTGACCTCCTTTGAACATCACAGTAGGTTGTATGTGTTAAGGATTGTTCTAAGCCTAGTCATGGGACCTTCTTGGACACCCGGACCGACATGTTGGAAAACGTAGCAACAGACTCTTGGTGGCTGGACTGTTTGTTTTGAATTTTGCATATAGAGATCATGCTAGTGTGACAACGTGCTATGTGTTTTTAGCTAACTAAGGACGTTAGCTTTGCATAATGAACAACAACAAGTCATGTACAAGTCATGTAACAAGTCTCATATAGCAAGTGGTTATTCCTTGGGCGTCGTTATGTCAAAATGGTTGTAAACTAGAATCGTTTAGGGTTTACATCTTTTAGCATCACACAATTGTAAACAAGCGCCAAAACTCGTAATTAACCTTAAAAAAAACTTCAAAAAAATTCGGACAAAAAAAGGAGAGTCCGAATAAAAAAATGAGAAAAAAAATTAATAAAGGCGAAAAACGAATTTTGGCGTTCATGCATTTTAATTTTTAAGTCAGGTCTATAGGCAAGGAATAATAACTATTTGGCCATGCATCGAGTCTAGTCAAGGAAGCGAGTCATGTATCTCTTTCGAAAAAGTCGAGTCGAATACACTCTCATGCAGAATAGAGTCATCTACACGGCAACTTCGTATGTCGGCAAGGCTAGCTCGAGAGGAAACGACAGTCCCTATTCCTTTGCCCAAAAGGATCGTTTAGGACTCTAAGTCTAGGTCCTTCAGTCCCTCAGCACCACAAATGGGTGGAGAAAGCAACGCCATGGCCCAAATGCAAGACACCATTGAGACTTTGCAAGCCAATCATACTGCACTTGAGCAAACTAATTCATCCGAGGTTACCCTTAGAAATCTCGAAAAGATGGTCCTGAAAGTAACCAACAAGCACTACTTCAAAAAAGGAAAAAGAGAACGCCTCAAATATGCCYAAGAGAACTCCTCAGGAGCGTTCTCCATGTCACAGTTCTCTTAGCCTAAGAGAACACCCCTTTTTTAGAGTTTTCTTAAGTAAAACAAAAGMGAACATTTGTCATAAATAGGCGTTCTCTTTTCTTCCCATTAAAGAAAACTAACATTTTATGGAGGTATTCTCTTTGCTTCTTGTAAAAAAATCTTCACCCCTACCAAAGAAAACACCTGCTTTAAGGAGGTGTTCTCTTTGCCACTACTAAAGAGAACAAGCAATTAGTGGAGGTGTTCTCTTTGCCCCTACCAATAAAAAAAGCTACACAATTACAATTTCATTTTATTTTTTGAAAACCAATTATATGACAAAATAATTGTATTAATAAATAAAAAGACCAATACGATATAATTTGTAATAATCCATATATACCATTAATTATCAAAATTCTTCATGAATTCTAATCTTCAAATATTTTCATCGACATGATCTTACAACACATCATCCAAATCTTCTGCTTCCTTCTCCAAGTTTTGTTTCCTATGTTTGACAACGTAAGAAATCCATAAGTCTCGAACTTGATCAATGCTCTCTTGAGAATAAGTCGAAGGAGCCCCCGGGGAAAACTGCAAGACATTAATAATGCATTAAAATTTTATTAACCAACTAATTATAATAATATGTGTTAAATAACAAAAATTTGAGCAAAAATTTCGGCAGAGTCTCCTTTGTATATAGGACAACCCCCAAATTGAGAAATAATGAAATACATCATAACCTGTCTCAATAACCAATCAAATAATATATTCCCAAAAAAATCAAATTTTGATGCGCGCGGTTCCCGGACGGTAGACATAATAAACGGTTACAATTAGAAAAAATAATAATGCATGAGATTACGTTATATAGTAATAATAGAGAATGTCTATATAAAGAGTCTGCTTTTACTATTTCTACAACAATATTGTGTCTCCTGCTAGTCATCGAACTGTCTAAATGATACGATGARGACAACAAGCATAAATGAAGAATGTTAGTAACAAAGGCTAATGAATTATATTTGCTCTTTCAGTTTTATACAATGAGGTCTAAGAATTTCAAGACAACATAAATATGATTGTATAAATGCCAATTTTAAATTTATTGGTTTGAACTTTAAAGTAGAGAGACCAAATCTTTATAAGTAGCTGCTACATGTTAGATTAGATTGCAGATTCTCACCATTCTAGTAAAAGATCTTTTTAATAATCTTATTGGAGTACTTAATTTGTATATTCAAGAAAATTTTTTAGAATAATGATCCTAGCAAAACCATTAAGAAAGCTTGGTATGATATACTCTGCCAGCATTGCAACTACCATGGATAGAAAAGTTTGGCGTGGAGAACTTAATAAAAAAAACTGCACCTCAACCCATAATGCCAAAGCATCATATTGCAGCATCCTCTTTATTTTCTGAAACCGGTTCACTGTCAATAGTGTTCACATCTACATAACAATTCTAGAAATCGTGATAAAAAAAAAACAATCCTAGACTTCTCACATATATTATACACAAGAAACTGATTTTAGATCCCACATAATTGCCACACACACATACAAAAAGACAACTGAAAAAAGAAAAAATCCCACATTGAAAAACACATGTTTACACATATTACACATGGGAGATATATCATACAAACTAAAAACTATACAAATAAATAAGATAACATAACATACTTCTCCATGAACTGCAGACTGATGGGAAAAGGCTAAGCTCCTTCATTCATGATGTCAGCTACAATCATCAGCATCGAAAACTAATTCAGCTGCGTCTCTACAGCTGTTCTTACCCTGGAACAATGAAAGAAGAAGGTTGCACGCTAGAAACGGAAAGATAGAGGATGAGACCAAGTCGTTGCTAAGTTACCTGACATAAAGTTCTAATGTCGCTGCTAAGTTATGACCAAGTTGAACTAACTCCATGATCCGTGAATGTTCTTCTATGACCARGAAGATCCCTCTGCTTAAGCCGTGATTTGCCGAAGCTTCTTGGAAATTTTTTAACATTCACATTAAGGGTTTTGTGACCTATGCAAGTATCACAGTGATAGCCCCCATCATAATAGAAGTCATAGCATTCTCCCAAGATGTTATAGGGATTCAGGCTCTTGGTCATCAGTTGTTAAAAGAAGGCAAATATATCAATAATGTTTCTGAAAAGTAAGATGTACTACATCAATTAAAACGAGCAAATTGATTACATCGTTGAACTTATCAATCTTGCTTTGACATTTCTTGCTTAATGGTGTTAAATAGTTTCCATGACATGATTCAMYAATTTCCTGCAAGAAGACATACAATTGAGCTAAAACCCAAGCTTAATCAGATACTCARATAGMAGTATAAGTGCTTTTTCTACAACTATAATCAAAGATTGCCTGATGAAGATCGTTTGAGATCAAACCCATATTATGGGCATAATAAACAGCGGCAGCATTTCCATCGTAGTACTCATCAGTGACTCCATTAGTAATGTGTATTGACTGATGATAACTTTTGTAATAGAAACCGGATTTAACTATGACGATATGAACTCATTCTTGCTAAGAATTAAAATTATGACTACATGAAAGCTATAAACAAATAATTGAATGAATAAACTTGAACAATTCATATTATATAAATTGAAAACACAATTCATATCAAAAACCGATTTGAATTGAACAATTCATGGCTAAGACTTATACTACGAATATGAACAATAGACTTTGCCCAAATTCATTTAATTTCAAGAAAAAAATTACCACATTCAAATAAACATTGAAATTAATAAAAAAAACCCAGAAAAACATATATAAAGATCCCAAAAATTGAGGACATAGAATTTGGGGATTTAGGTTTTACCTAAGGAGGAATTGAAGCAAGGTGGACGATGGCAGAAACCTGTACGAGACGGAGGAGACGCCGAGGGCAGAAGAGGACGGTGACGGAGTAGTAGCAAAGGACGGCGATGCAGCAGCAGATCCAGATGACAATGCGTTGAGAATTAATGGGTAGTTAGAGGGACATGGGGTTTTGGTGAAGAATGAATGGCCGTGGAAAACTTTTGGATGAATTGATGAAGAATGAAATATTTTCAAGTGAAAATGAACATAATADCCCTAATATGACGGTTCAATACTTCAATTGGATATTGTTTGGCACAAAATAAATTTTGATATTATTTTCAATTTGGCGGTTTTTTGGTGTGAAATTTCTAAGGAAAAATTAAGAGAACTACTAGGATAATAAGGAGTTCTCTTTGGTTAAGTTGTGGGTCAAAGAGATTAACAAAGAGAACTGCTATGTCAAAACATTGTTTTCTTTGGTCTAAGAGATCTCTTTTCCATTTAGGTGTTCTCTTTATTCATGTTCCCTTTTCCCTTTTTTGTAGTAGTGAAGAACACCTACTTTGAGAGGCCTTAGCTCAAAGACATTTCATCTTAGATCCCCCAAAAGTTTTCTGCAACGGATTTGCCTTAGTCCAAGACATCTTATGATCCTATGTTCCATCTCTAAGGATTTGCGACCATAATGTCAATCAATGGGATCAATGTTGCTCTTTTCCCTAAGGTGTTCCCCATGTCACTCGAACCTGTATGCCAAAAATGGTTCTACTCTCTCCCCGACAAGGATAAAGCCACTTAGGATGACATAAGTCAAGCGTTCAAGATGCAATACAAAAGCAACATTCAAGTTTCTACCTCGATAAGGGAAATTAAAACCCTCAAGAAAGGGGATAAAGAGGACTTCACCACCTACCTTGCACGATGGAAGGAAACAACAGCCCAAATGATTAGTCCTCCCGAAGAAAAATAATTGGTGAAAATATTCATCAACAATTTGCTCCCTAAGTACCACAATCACCTTCTCTATTTGGACCTAGACACCGTTGACAAGGCCTACCGCATTGGCATAGAGATTGAGGGTGATCTCCTAAAAGAAGAAGCAAAGAACAAGTCAGGTGGCCGCCAAAAGAACGACATAACCAACTCATCAATGGATGTGTCGAATGTCAATGATATTGAAGCAACCACACCTCTGGCAAAGCGCTATAAACGCCAATTCACTCCGCTGGGAAAGTCGAACACCCAAGCATTTGATCGCATCTGCACTAGAGGCCTAATCACTCAAGTCGGTCCTACAGCTGATCCTGTGATTGAGAAGAGGTGTCTAAAATGGGATCCATCAAAGTATTGCAAGTATCACCGCGGTAACGGTCACACCACTGAGTTATGAAACACAATTAGAACCATTATTCAAGGTATGATTGATGATGGGCTGCTTCCCTCCAGGAGGAAAATATCCAAGCATCTAAAGCAAAGTAGTCACCTGCAGCACACGTATTTCACAACAAACGGCAACATGAGCAGGAGTCGATAAAGTTCGACAAAGGTTGAGTCAAAGAGTCCCTCCACCTAGATTTACATTTTCCTTTCTTTTCCATTTTGTCGAGTCTATGTCAATTAGGAATAGAGTCTTGTCATCTCATTAGTCTTGTCATCTCATTTTTACATTTTTTTCTTAGCCTTTCATGTGCTTCGACTTCAATGATGAAATGCTAATCAACACATGACCTCACAAAAACAAACCAAAATGGAAAAATGAAAAACAAAAAATGAATAAATTGGACATGCTCGAGAGGCCTTCTTTCGTAGCTCCACAAAAACAATCCTTCTCCCTCCATGCACCCTATCTAAAATACAAATCAAAGGAAAATCGCTTGCAACCCATTTGAGCCTTCTTATGCAAACAAACACAAAAGAAGCTGATTCCTTTTCATACCTACATCTGCCTACCCTCCATGGTGCCAATGTGGCATGAAGAAAAGGAAAGCAAAGTTGAAACCCAAAACAAGCTGTGGTTTAGACAATACATAAGTAAAAGAGCCAACCAAAAAGACAAAAGAAAAAAGGTGGGTTTTTCTACGAAATACACCTGAGTTTTCACGTTTTCTACAAAATGCACCCAATGCTTTTTGCCTACAAAATACACCCGAGTTTTAATATCATTCCACTATATAACCTAAATGACTAATTTTAACTTAACCATGGTTATGCTTAATTTTAAAAAAATAGAAAAAGGCAACCCTCTCCTCCCACCACCCACCTTCACACCCAAACCACCACTGCCACCCACACAATCATCCACCACTCGACCCCACCTGAGCCGCGAACCACTCGACCTTACCTGAGCCGCATGCCACTTGACCCCATCTGAGCCGCAAACCACTCATAACCATGCATATCACCCTTCGAACTCCCTCCCCTTTGAACCACCCACCAACCTTCGAACTCTCTCACCTTCGAACCACACCTAAATGCAAACCACCACCCATTGAACCACCTCCCCAGTCACCCGCATAACCAATCCAACCCAACCACGCACCCAACTTGCACCCAATTACCCTAATTTCGATTTCCCTTAAACTTAGAAATTAGGTTTTTGAATTTTTAAATTAGGTTTTCGATCAATTTGGGGGTTTTAATTTCAAGGGGAGAGGGGTTCTATTGGGTGGGGGTTTGGAATTGCGATGGGTGGGGGGTTTCGATTTGGGGGGGGGTTCACGGTGGTTGGGGGTTTTGATTTCAATGGGTTTTGATTTGGGTGGGATGCGGTGGTGGGGATTGGGGTTGCGAATAGGGTGAGGGTTGCGAGGTTGCGGTTGGGTAGGTGGTGTTGAAGGTGGGCTAGGTTGTCTTGCAACGAAGATGGTGGGTGGGAAGGAGGATGACGAGTGGTTGGGTGGTGGCAACTAACGAGTGATGGTGGCAAGTGGTTGGGTGGTGGAGGGATTAATTTTTGGTATTTTAAAATTTTTTCTATTTTTTGTTTTTCAAAAAAATTAAATTTAACCATGGTTAAACTAAATTAGCTATTTAATTTATATTGTGGAAGGGTATCTAAACTTGGGGGCATTTTGTAGACAAAAAAAAAACATTGGGTGCATTTTGTTGAAAATGTGAAAACTCAGGTGTATTTCGTAGAAAAACCCAAAAAAGTTTCAACAGCAAAGACTGATACATTCTAGACCCAGCTTCACACATTGCAAAATTCACATTAAAGCATAATGCAAAGGCGAACATACATTGCAGCAAGTTCGCCAAAAGCCTCACACCCCACACCTAAGCTACATTACAACCAAAAAAGCCTTCTCCAAATGAGCATTGTCCTAGCCTAGCTAGGAAAATTCTCCACAAGGTTTTGTCCTAGGCAAAATGAGGCATCACTTGCACACACGACCTCATGAACTACGATCGGTCTGATTCCACTTGGATAAGTAAGTAGCCTCTTCCCGAGGTTCGACCAAATTAGCCATCCCCTTCAATCCCCTCATCTTGTCACCCATAGTAAAAAATTGAGTCCTTTTTATTTTGTAGAACCCTAGCCTATCTTTGTACTACCCTTTAGGACTCTCTTACTCATCCTATTGCAATTATGTAGTCAGGCTCTTGCTCATGTAGTCAAAATTGCACATTAACCAACTCCAGCAAGCTCGGGGGGCTTTGCCTCAATAGTGTCATGTTTAAGCATAAGGTCCACTTCCCAAAGTGTAGAGGATTGCATCAATAAATAATTCCTCATTACTTGTTCCTTTCCCGAGGGAGCAACAAATCTCAAGTTCCTAACTTGAATGGTCATAACAAAATCTAGAGGCAGTAGACATGGTACATCGATATGATTGGGGGCTTGCAATATCAATAGAGTCTTCATACATGTGACTGACCCTGCAAGGCATGGTCACAACTTATTAAGGGCTTTACATTGGCATAGGGGTTCTCATTATAGCAACGCGCTCTCTGACCGAGGGAGCACCAAACTTATGTTCCTGACTTAAGTATACATCTTCGATACAGGTTGAAACTTTAGCATGCGTCCCTAGGCAAATGCCTCAGTACTTGTGCCCTACAAGTTTCGCAACGGTCTTTACACTATCACTCGGAGTCATTAGGGGCTTACAACAAAAAAGTGGAGCTCCTTACATTTGAAGCACATTCAACATAAGCACATTAAGGACCATGCGCGCTTCGTATGCCGAGAGCGTATTCGTCAACCAACGTCTATTCTTCAACAAGCAACAAAACTCAAGTTCATGACTTGAGTCAGCACCCTGTCTCGGCATATCAAAACCAGGGGGCTCATAGCAGAAAGGGAAGAGCTACCTGTAGCCCATGCATGATCACTCGTGAAGCACTACTCATGGAAGGATCGACGAGGAATCATCAACACAGAAGGTCAAATTCCTTGCCGACCTTACAACTACAACAAGTGCAAATCATCTCAACGCCGTAACAAGGCTCCAGACGTTAAAACTCTCATTACCGCAAAGGTTCATCTACAACACCTTCACAACATAAGAGGGTCGTAATTCAGGAGGCTACCATTGCACTAATGATAGCCAGACACTCCTCTAGTAATCTCGCCCCAAAAAGCTTGTTGCTTGAACCCTCGAACAGTTGAATAGTTCTTCAAATTCTTGATTTGGGCCGAAGCGTCAAACCCAAGAAGTTGGTTCATTTGCACAATGGTCAAAGTATAGGTTTTGTTGAACATGCAAAAATGAACCGTCTCGCCCTCCTTGTTATATGTGAAATTTGACATAAACTCAAGTGTGAGTTGAGGATATGTCAAGGGTGGGAGGATCGTCAAGGGGTCCTTCTCGAACACTTAAGGCACATATTTTATGGGGATTTGAACATTGAGTAGCGAACTGAATCCTACATTTGCCAAGAATGCCTCCACATGCCATGATCCCGAATTCCTCACAAGTGGGAGGATGGAAAAAGCTTGTTGCGTTGACCTTTCGATTCCGGAAAGCTTCAAGTCTTTGCACTATTCGGACCTTAGAAAATAAGTCATCCTCCTCTTCTCTTGGAGGATGAGAGGAGGAGGAAGGCTCGTTTTTAGCACTTCTTTGCTTCTTGGAGATTTTGCGGCTTTTAGACCCGAACTCATGTTTAATATGTGCCTACAAACCAGGAAAAGCAAAAAGATCAAGCAACCATTATGGGTAAACAAGAAACACTCAATCTCACATCAACAACTCCCTCAAATTCAATTCTTTACCACCAACAACAACTCTTTTATTCACAAGAACCCAATTCAAATAACTTAAATAAATAGGAAAAATGGAATTGAAAAATCCCACCTTTTGGTGGTCTTCTAATAATAGTCTCACGTTCAATAAATCACTGGTAAATCCAACCTTTTACATCCATATTCTTCTATTGGACCTTACATACCCCATTTTTACCCGTTATAGCAGGTTAGGAACTGGTTTATCCATGTTGACTTTCTAGTTTTTGACCCTCAACCTCACCCCAACCACCACTCGCAACCCCCTCACTCGAACCACACTAACTAGTATCCCCCTCGCAACCCCTCACTCGCACCACACTCAGTCACACAACCCCTCGCACCACATTCACTTGCAACAACCTCACTCATAGCCTCCCAATTGCAGCCTCCTCTCAACCTTTCCTTCGAGTAACAGCCGCAACACCTAACCATGCCATCTCCTCATTTGCCTCGCATCACCAACACCAATGTCAATCCTAGATTTTGCTACAAATTAATTTGTTTGATTTGAAATGCATACCCCTTTGCCGCACATAGACATCCTAGTGGATAAAACTGCAAACCACGCTTTGTTATTCTTCATGGATGGATATACGGGGTACAACCAAATAAAGATGGCCAAAGAAGACATGGAGAACACAACTTTCACCACTCCATAGGGTACGTATTACTACACGGTCATGCCGTTTGGCCTGAAGAATGCAGGAGCCACCTATCAACGCGCTGCCACCACCCTTTGCATGACATGATGCACAAGGAAGTGGAAGTATATGTTGATGATATGATAGTAAAAGCTAAAGAGCGAAAGGACCATGACATTGTCTTGAGAAAATTCTTTGAGAGGCTCCGAAAATACAAAATGAGACTCAATCCACAAAAATGTGCATTTGCAGTCACCTCTGGAAAGCTTCTTGGGTATGTCATTAGCAGTCGAGGTATCGAAATCGACCCTTCAAAAATCAAAGCAATAATGTCCCTCAAACCACCTTCAAACGAAAAAAGATCCGCGGGTTTTTGGGACGTCTTCAATACATCAGCAGGTTCATATCCAAACTCACTATGATATGTGAACCCATCTTTCGCAAGCTCAAGAAGGATGAACCAAAGGTTTGGGACGATGAATGTCATCAGGATTTCGATAAGGTAAAAGAGTACCTCTCCAATCCTCCAATCCTCTTACCACCATTTCCCGGCTTACCGCTACGGCTCTATCTTACTGTCA
>SNQN01005691.1:9002-21502 GCA_008642245.1 Bassia scoparia
AWWAKGYAYTAGAAAAATATCCATAAAATAGAAATAMAAGTTAATAATTAATTAATACTTGTAATACTAAATAAATTGCATATGCTACAAAGAGTAGCCAAAASGCCAAAAACCCTCTCATATAAAGCGCCGTTTCAATGCATTGCATATTTGCATACCCCACTCCTTCAGTCCTTCCCTCAACTCAGCTKTCTTCTTCATCTTCTTCCCTCTATTTTCTCTCTCCTCCACCAATCCCATACCATTTCTTTTTAATTTTCAATAACAAAAATATCCCCTCTCATCTCTTCTTTCTCCTTTCTTCATCATTTCTCTTTTTTAAATTTCACCTTTTTTTAATTTATGCAACAGCATTGGACCCACTTAACCAAATCAAATCAATTTTTTTCAAAAAAAGCATACTCTTAATTCTACCCATAAAAAAAATGAAAAATTAAAAATTCAGAAACACAAAAAACTCCCATTTGCTTCCTTCAAACGGCATTCTCTCATTTCCCTCAGGTCTTCTTTTCACACTCCCTCACTATCCACTCTTCCTTCTCTCTCCTCTTTTCACTACTTTGCTCAACTACTGTCCACTCTGCTCCAGATTTGCTTTCTGCTTTGCTCGTTCTCTTCCCCATCTTTTTSTCATTATACCCATTTCTTCAGTTCATGATTTGCGCTGTTTTGTGTTGATTTTTAGGGTTAGCATTTGAGAAAAAGAATGCTGGGAAAAAACCCAGTAATTCGTTCTACTTGAAGAACAAAACAAACCAACACAAAAGACTCCCGTTTCGTTGCGAAAACGGCAAGTACAACACACTGAAGTTATTGCATGATTTGAGAAGTAAAGTTTAGTTTGGTAGCATTAGTATTTAATACTAGTATTAATATTAATACTTGATTATTATTATTAATGGAGAGGAAACAAGGGTTTTTCTCAGCTTTAAAGGAGGAAGTAGTGAGAGGTCTATCACCAGGAAAATCAAGGGCCAGGAGTCCAGCAAGGAGTGGGTCCCCCATGACAGGCCTTCTCAACCGACGGCGGAAGCACCACCACGTGGCAATCCCTGAGGTCTTGATTGCGAGATCCGGGAGCCTCAGACCGCCCGAGATGCTCTCCCCGCTGCGGGAAGGTCCCGACACGTGCGGGTCACGTGATGAAAGAGACGAGAATGGGGGAGGTGGCCATGGAGGCGGCGGCGGGGGYTGGGCCCACTGGATGAAGCGGAACCCTTCGATGTCGGGATCATCTTCGTCGTCCTCATCAACGGCAATGATTTCGAATAAGAGGTCGGATCTACGGCTGTTGCTCGGTGTCTTGGGTGCGCCGCTTGCGCCGGTGCACGTTAGCGCCAATGAGCCTCTTCCGCATCTTAGCATTAAAGATACTCCCATTGTATGTCCCTTTCACCCTTTCATCTTGCCTTGCATTATTGATGTTGGATATATTTTCTATATTTTTTTAAAAAATTTGTTGGTTGTGATCTGTTTGTTTTTTTATTTGTTGGATAATGCTTGAGTGTGACATTGGAAATTAGGAYTTTTGAATTTTTGGGGTCAAAATAAAGGAATTTTCTTGGAATTTAGTGTTAAGTTGCGTTTGTTTGGGTGAAATTAGTATTAGAGTAGATTATGTCATGTATTTTGAGCTTTACCCAATTTACAATATCATGTAGGAAGTTTGTTCATGAATATTGTTTGTTAATTAAATGCAATTTTGCCCCCAAAAAACAAGTTAATATCTTTAATAAACACACTAATTGAGTTTTGGTTTTGGTTTTGGTTTTGGAGTATGTCATGTATTTTGTGCTTTACCCAATATACAATAGCAGGTAAAATAAGGAGTTTGTGTATGTAAGATACCTTAAATTATTAATTTGCATTTCCCAAAAATGAATAAAGTTAATTAAGACCCATATTATATGTTGTTAATTTGATAAACATATAGTTGAGATTCATGCTATTTGCCTGTATATTGCCGTTGGAAAATGTTGGATACAGACATGGGAAATAGCTCCTTGATATTGGTGGTCGTGGTTAAGGGGTCATTTGTCAATTACTTAACTTGGAATCGCTGACGACTCGCCTTATTTTGTACTCTTTCTCTTGTGCTTATGCTATTACAATCCACCATTGGTTTGTGATTTAAGCCTGTGTTTTTGCAACTTGTGAAGGCCCTTTGTTTTATAGGTCACTTGTGAATTGCTTAACATTATATTAATAAGTGGAGTATATTTTATGAGTAAGAGTAAAACATGGTGCATTTTTATTTTTTTTTTTTGTAATTTCTTGAAGAAAAGATTAATAATGTTATTTGTTCTGTGTACCAATCTACCAACCTAGCTAACATAGATCTTACAGTATTTGAGAACACAAAGAAAGTCTTTGGACTTGTTGAGGTTAGGTGAGGCATTTCATTCTACCTTTTGGTACATTTGTTTCTTAGCCTCTAGTTTAGGTAACTCGACATGCATCAAGAAACTTTTAGCTAATCTCGTTCATTAATGAGTTTTGTGTTTGATGGGTCCATGGATTGCCTTTTCTTATTTATTAATTGTTCATTTAGTCTTTTAAGCATGGTGTGGACAGATTGAGGCCTCCTCTTCAACTTAGGCATGTGAATGTGTAGTTTCCGCTTCTTCCTTTTTGTATGTGTGAAATCTAGTACTTCAGCYTTATTATGTTCTATAGAATTGCATGTGATTTTATTATGATCGAATTGACATATTCATGATTTTCCCTGGTGAACTCATGTGGTAAAATATACATTGATATAGGTAGACTATTTGGTGAAATGTCATAGTCTTTGTTTCAAGTATGATTTTTCTTGGAAATGGTTTTTACTTGTTCTTTTGTGGGGCCCTTTTGGGGCGGGGGGGAGAAGGTGAATGTATGTTTCTGTGATTTCATCTCCATCGCAGGGCTTTTATATTACCAATTGACTGGTGGATTTTTTCAGGAAACTTCATCCGCACAGTACATATTGCAGCAATACACGGCTGCTTCTGGAGGGATAAAGCTTCAAAACTCTATCCATAATGCGTATGCCATGGGGAAGTTAAAGATGCTAGCTTCTGATATTGAGACCCCTAACAAGGTGATTAAAAATAGAAGCTCCTCCAAATCTGCAGAGTCCGGCGGGTTTGTTTTATGGCAGATGAACCCTGACATGTGGTATGTTGAACTTGCACTTGGTGGTAGCAAGGTTCATGCTGGTTGCAATGGGAAGCTAGTTTGGAGGCATACCCCTTGGCTTGGTGCACATGCTGCTAAAGGGCCTGTTAGACCCCTTCGTCGTGCGCTTCAGGTGAGTTTGGCTATCTTGTAATTAAATTGGGGACGGTATTAGGGTTTTTATCATAAAAAAAATGGCGATTAAGAACTGTGTCATATTCTTGTAATGATAAGACAGTTATAYTTATCAAACAAAATTGTCCATGCTTGCTGTTGTCTGAAGCATTTGGCTAATTTTGAATGTTTAGGGTCTTGATCCAAGAACCACTGCTGCAATGTTTGCAAATGCGAGATGCATTGGGGAAAAGAAGATTAATGGTGAAGATTGCTTCATTCTGAAACTCTGTGCTGATCCAAAGACCTTAAAAGCAAGGAGTGAAGGTCCAGCTGAAATCATACGGCATGTTTTGTTTGGTTACTTCAGTCAGAAGACAGGGCTTCTTGTGCACATAGAAGATTCTCATCTAACTCGAATTCAGTCTAATGGAGGAGACGCGGTATATTGGGAGACAACAATTAATTCATGTCTTGATGATTACAGGCCTGTGGAAGGGATTATGATTGCTCATTCAGGACGATCTGTAGTGACCCTTTTCAGATTCGGTGAAACAGCAATGAGCCACACAAAGACTAGGATGGAGGAAGCTTGGACTATCGAAGAAGTAGCTTTCAATGTCCCGGGTTTGTCAATTGACTGTTTTATCCCTCCTGCTGAGATTAGGTATAGCTCAGTTGGTGATTCGTGTGAGCTCCCTCATGGGGAGAGGTTGAAGACTATGTCAGCAACAGCAGCAGCATATCGCGCCAAAGTAGCTTCGATGGATAGATCCTATGACAGCAACATGAGCAACCTTACCTGGCAGATGGATGATATGCACGTCTGATGGAGGGTTAACCCCGGAATTTCTCCATACAGGTAGTAGACAGGGTAGCTAGACTTGTAGAACATAGAATTTTTCGAGTTTGTGTGTAGGAGGAGAAGCCTTTCTCGTTTAGCAGAAATTTTCCATTGGATTCTTTTGTCCCATTGAATCTGTAAATAGAGRACAGTGATTCACAAGAGGGCCTTTACGAAAGGACAGGTGAGTTTTCACAGAGTGCAAATGTGAATTATACTGCAAATGTTCGGGTTATTGGAGCGAGTGAGAGTGAGAGTGAGAATGAGAGTGAAAGAAGGGGGATGGGGGGTTCTCGTGTGGATCTTGAGTCTAATGGATTCTGCTATTTTAGTATGTTCCTTGAATTTGATGGTATCAAAAGATCATCCATCTTCTTCTACAATCCTTGTAAAATACTTTCAGGTAAATTGTTTTCTGCTGACCCAAGCGATGATTAGATATCATCTTCTGATTACTAGAATCTTGTAGATGTCTATCAGCTCCTTTTGTTTTTACACTTTCCTGAATTTTTGCTTCTTACACTTTCATGCCAATTCTTGTAATAAGTTATTTCACTATTCTTACAAATTTTTTTCCCGACAAGTTATGGTTTTATTTCTTGATACTGAATTGAAATGAAATGAATATTTTATGTGAGAAAGAAATTAGGTTAGGTAATTGATTTAAACTGAACTGATATACCATGGAAATAAACCAAKATAAACTGCGCCTTAGTCCTCCAATAGTACAATTTATGAAAAATGAGAAGGAATAAAATACAAGTATTCCCATAGAATTGGGTTTTGGACATTTTGGGTTGGAGGGCACAGCATACTATTCTTAACTTTTACCATAGAGCAWGTCTGTTCATTTTACTGTGAAAGTGAAACAGAAAATGAAGGGTGAGAGTAAAACAATTGAGGAACAGAAAAAAGGAATAATGAGAAGAAAACAAATGTGAAATTACTTGAAAAGAAACGCAAGAGTAAGTGAGTAACAATCTTGGTATTAAATGAGGGAAGAACGAACATACTTGGTAATAAATGACCAAACTCTTTCAACTCTATTTTCTAGGGAATGCTAAATTTTGCAGCTCACCCCATGTGTGAACTATTTAATTCCTTCTTTTTGGTTTCTGCGATTTTATCATTAATTAATTACTTTCATTAACACTTCTTCCTTAATCTAGTAATTACAACAAATTAGTCAATTTTTCAGTCATTTTCTGGAACATATTTTAAAGGGTAACAAGTAAAATTAATTGTTGCATTAATGATTTAATTTTGTTTAATGTGTACATTTACACTCAAGAATCGTTTACAATAATTTGTTAGTACATACTGTAAATTAAATTAGACAAAAAGTTTTTTCTGTTCAACTTATCTTTACTTTTCAAAAAAATAAGTTCAGATAATAAAAAAAATAAGTTTAAAAGAACAAACTTATTATTTTCCCTCCTCACAAAACAACTCCAGAAAAATAAGATAAGTTTAGTTAAGAAAAAATAAGTTCAAATCAGAAAAAGTAAGAAAAGATAAGTTCAGATAAGTAAAAATAAATTAAACAGAACAGACCCAAAATTGGGTACAACAAAACAATTTGGGTCGAGTTTTGTCAAACAACACCAACTTGATAACTCAGTGTAGAGGAGACAAGGTGTCTGTTCTAATTACCTTATTTTTATTTATTAGAACTTAATTTTTCTTATTTGAACTTATCAGAATTTATTTTTTAATTCAGAACTTATCTGAACTTATTTTTTCTTAACTGGAGTTATCTTATTTTTTCTAAAGTTGTTTTGTGAAGGGGAAAATAATAAGTTTGTTTTTTCAACTTATTTTTTCTGAACTAAAATTATTTTTTATTATCTAAACTTATTTGAACTTAATTTTTTCTTATTTGAACTTATTTTTYTCTAAATTTCGATCAAGTATTCAACCAACGATATCATTTTTGTTGTATCTAACTACTCCTTTCGTTCCATGAAATTCACTAACAAAAATAATGTGATAATGATGTAATATGTGAAGGTGCTTTAAAGTTGGAAAGGGGCAAAAAAAAGAAAAGAAAGCACGCGTTTTTACAGCATGAAAATATAAAATGGTCTCCTTTGAATGAGACTAGTCCACAAACATGGGGCACGTGACTATAATTACCCCCTTTTTTCTGCATTGAGTTTTGTGTTAAGCAATTGGGATCTTTCTGCAATCTAATCAGCTAATCTAACATTCTAATGCTTTACTAGTCAATCCTTGGATTGGGCTCGGGCTTGGCTCGGGCTCGGGCTCGGGCTTGGGCTTGTCAGTTAGGCATTTTGTGGTTTGGACTTAGATTATTGCCAATCCAATAGCTCAATGCCTATATTGTACAACCCTTCACCATATTGTTACATACAATTTTCCCTCGCATAATAATGTAGTGGGCAACAAAAATCAAGGAAATAGTTTTTTTTAAATAAGTGAATAAAGATAATATAATTAAAAAAACAAAACCAAATCATTGCGTGAAAGATTAGTGGGAGATTGTATATTGTTAGGTAGATGYGATTGTATAGAATAATTTGCTATATTGGTTCCTTAACCAGGAGTCAAGGACTGGATGAACCTGTGTTGATTAGAGCAACTCAACTCCTATATTAGCCTTGTGAGTTTTGAATGATGACAAACGCTGATAGGTAACTAACCTTGAAGTCTTGCCTGAATTGGAGTGAGCTGATGATTTTGTTTGTTTATATGAAAAGTACAATAAATGAAGTGGGTGATTGAGATAAATTAGTAGACAGTGAAAAATGAAGAGAACGGAACATAACGGATGAGGATGCTATTTTCACACTAGCTAATGCAAGAGAGATAGAGTTAAAGACCATGACAACACAAATTTAGTTTGGGAATTTATTACTAGTATTTCCSGTTCGTTATATATTATTGAGCAATTAGCAAGGAAGACTCTAGTTATGCCTAAACTGGAATCATAAAGACATTATGGTAAATAAAACAAACAAAAATACTCAAATCATTCTCACAATAATTATATGTAAKGACCATACCACCTAAGAGCACCCACACTAATGACCAAAAATTTCATAAAAATGAAGAAAAAAAATCATCACCATGCATCAATGAATTGTTTGGWGAAATAAAAAATCAATGGATGATTTTTCACCCAACTCTTCTTTGGATGAAGAGTTGGGTGATTTTTCTCCTAGCGTAGGCCCCGCAGCTTAAACTCTTGTTTTCCCATGTTTAATTTAATGCAATTTTCACCATTATAAAAAAAWTTAAAAAATAATAAAAATACCAAAATTCATAACTTTTCAAAATCTATAAATAGACACCCATATTGRTATATTTTTCTTCACAATCCAATTCACTCTTCTTAAAACCTTAGTTTAGTTCTCAAAAAATTCATAAAAATTGTTTTTAATCCAAAAAAATACTAGAAAATCTGAAAAAAAATCTCCAAAAATTATGTTATTATTAGTGTTAATATATTCAATGATTTGAATAATTTGAATTACTTAATTTGTTGCAATTAAAATAGGAACAATTTATCTGAATTCATTGCTCCGATAGTTTTAAGTTGCATGATATATGTAATCAATCTGAAAATTAATAATCTAACCCGAAAATATAAATTAAACTGGATTTATTAATTAATTCATTTTAAATAAATAATCCAAAAATTAGTACTAAAACGTAATTAATTAAACACTAAACTTGATTAACTAGTACCGGAATTTGGCATAATTGTAATTAGACAACAATAATTAAAAACAAAATGATGAGTTGGATGTGAGAATAAGTGTTGTGGGGTAAAGTTAAAAAGTAGGAGAGAGAGGGATGATGAGATTTTTAGGGTCATTGGTGTAGGTAGGGTGAAATAAATTTTCTTCAAATGAAAAAAGATGAGTGAGAAAGTGTTAGAAAGAGAGGGATGAATGATATTTTTGGTCATTGGTGGGGATGCTCTAAYTGTGGGTAAAAATCAGAGGTTCGATTTTAATAACCGGATCAGATATCCATTTTTTTRGGGTTTCCAAATTTACGATCCGAATTCGATCTGGTTTAAATCGGATTTCTCGATTTCGAATATCCATTTAAACTGGATCGGAAATCGGATTATTCGGATCCATTTTAACTAGAATAAATAATGTTTTATACTTACTAATTATATTAATTTCTTCAATAATATTTGGTTTAAAAAATCGGTTTGTCCGGATCTGACTTATAAACTTTGATTCATCAAGCTATAAATCGTATATTGTCATTCTCATTAATCATTCATATAATACATGCATATGTTTTTAATATTGTATACTAATTTAGAATAATTGTACTCCGTATAATGTATAAAGACATATGAACTTATAAGTTATAATATGTTTTGCTATAATATCGATTCAGATATGGACATCTGATTTTCTTAAAACGTGATCCGAATCCGATCCATATTTATCTTTAAAATCTGGATCGAATATCCAATACTTTTTTTCGGACTGAATATCCGATAAATTGGATTTTTAAAATTGGATAACGAATAAATAAAATGAATATTCATTTTTCGGATTTTTTTTTCTCACCTCTAATACCACCCTTGGAAATTCATACAAATACACCAAATYTCACTACGCTCTTAAACATAGATGCGATCTTGACTGAGAATTTCTTTGTATTAAATATCACCCCTTTGATAGTTTGCTAGCTTGCTTTGTTACATTTCACTTTTTACAAAGATTAAGGAGACAGGTGGGCTCRACTACATAGTCCATGGATAATGTAATGAAAAAACAATTACTCCTTCCGTGACGTAAAAAATTTAACAATTGTACTTTTTTTTGCTTAACATTGTTAAATAAGCTAATGGTAGATTAAGAAACGAATTAGTGGGGTGGTCCCTAAAAACGAAGGAGAAAAATAAATTGATTGGGAAAGACAAAAAAGTTGATAAGCAATTGAGACCACTTTTTCAATTAGTTTTATATTAGAGAGATAATTGGGACCAAAATAGAAAAATTCTACAATTGTTGCAATTTTTTGTTACTCCCAAAAAGACAATTGTTGAATTTATTTCGTTATGAAGTGAGTATTAAGCTACTTTATAAGGTATATGATAAGGAAAAAAATTATTGTAGAATGGTAAAAAAATTGAATGGAAACACACAACAAAATAGAAACTGTAACAAGTAATTAGAGACATCTAAATAAGGAAAATATAGTAAGTAAAAAAAGGCGAAGTAAATATTATCACTCCTTTCGATATTTAATGTTTTGTGCGATTTCATTGGCTCGATTTTTAATGTTTTGTACATTGAGCTTTATTCCATTTTGGTATACACTATGTCCAATTTATTTTTGGTATTTAACCACACATTGTCTTACTTACCCCATTTCCTCTTACTTTTTCCCTTTTCATACACACTCTTTCTAATACATTTTTTACCTTTTGATTTCACTCACATTATTATAATATATTATTCCTAATTTTTCTCCCAAATAGTAAATGTATAGAACATCAGAAATAAGAGGGAGTATATGATACAAAGGGATAAATGGAGATTCTCATTTGTGAGCCTCTCGAGACTAACCCTAGAGCTAAACAACTCTCACAATTCCAAAGTAAGATATATGTTAATTTGTTTTTAAAGAACAATTTAGGCTTCATTTTATTATCCCAAGGGCAATAGCAATAGCAGACAAACCTCTTTGAGATCTGTTCTCATGTCACATCATATTTTCATAAACCTCTCCCAAAAKACCTATGACTAACAATAGGACAAACCTTTACAAAGGTTTATATTAGGGCCCACAATTTACACCTCATTTTAAAATAATARTTTTTACTAATTTACTTTCACATTTCAATCTACGTTTGCATTTTTTTAACCCAATGGCCCCACTAAAATGCCACATCCTCATTTACAAACCACTCACTATTTTGTAACATTTCTCATATATGAACCCCAACAAAATTGAGTTGCAATAGGAGGTTTTTATTTATGAACCTCAAAAAAACAAAAAAAAAAAAACTCGATCTCCACAAACCTCTTATTGCTAATGCCCATAGTCCACAAGTGATAGAGTATATAATATATTTTTTAGGTTTCAACTATTAGCTTAAACATTTATTTGAGATGGTCCGCAAACATGTACGTTATCAGAGATAACGTGACACAGAGGTCATGAGCTCGAATCTCACCACTACTCCTTACCAAAATGGGATTACAAACCCAAAATACCATTCATGTCGTTAGAGACTAAAATTATCTAGTTGACTTTGTTAACTAATGCAGACTGAGATACAATATCTCATGGGGATTTTATTCTAGCAACAGACCATATACACCAGAGGGGGATAGTCAGGAGATGGCCCATTAAGCACCATCCTAAGGTAAAAGGCCAACTACGCATTTAAACGGAAGTTTGGAGGGAATGAAAGTGTTTAAATTCAAAAGGGAGAACTAACAAGCACCAAACAACTGCCATGGAAGAGGAATCTGTCACAACTTCTACCCACGATCTTCATTACATGAGGCCTATAAATAGACAAAGTCGGATCAAAGGAAAGGACATCAAACACAACACATCAACAATCTATCTTTCTCTTTCTTACTTTCCTTAGCCGCACTTGGCTTAGCAACCAAATATAGTTTAGCGTAGTTCATCCTCATGGCCTGGATCAATAACTTGTCACTCTATTTTTCTAATTGTGTGAACATGGGGAAAATCATCCTTTCTTGTATGATTCTATCGTAAAAACATAGGAAATCATCCTTCCAGTTGTAGTATGATTCTATCATTACTATCATAATGGAAGACTTTTGTATCTTTTCATTCGTGCATGTTCTAAGCTTCAGTTTTGTTTCATACGAGGCTCAATTTCCTATGTTTTTAAATTCTTTGTCCTCCGTTTARGATCTTAGGAGCCATTTTACGTTAGCAAGGTTATCTTTAATTAGTAATTAAAGGGGCAGCCCCCTACTGAACCAAAAACAATATTGGACGGTTGACTTGTTGGTGAAGTGCAAAATCACCTCAACAGGTTTTTTGTCGACCACAATAGGAGAAAAGCTTGTGCWGCATACGTTACTTCTCAACCATGGCCCCTAAAAGATCCATTCGAAGGAGTGTAAAACAAGAGGATGATAATTCATCCGATCAAAATCTTGAAAATTCACTTGAGGATCTTGATGATTTATAAACTATTCCACAACATCAATCTACCTGAGGTCTTCTTCCTCCTGAGTAAACCAAGTCTCAAACGCAAAGGCTAGATGACTTACATCTAAACAGGGGGGAGATCACTCTGCTACCGCCAGAAGCTTACTTAATTCAATATATACACAATATGTGGATATTGTTAAAATCTCACTAGAGGATCTAAAAGAAAATCATAAGGAATAGTTCAATAATTTCCATCGTGGTATGGTACATGAAACTTCTAGAGTAATAACTCCGAGTTATAAAACTTTGGCTCACATTCTCAGCAGGCAGTTACCAGAAAGATGGATAGGATTATATTCGGATATCAATGAAATGTTAAATGCAACTAATGTGGCATTGTCTATGARTGTAGCAATTGAGATGGTTACCCAGTTGGAGCCATTGGTGGAGAAACATAATCAACTCAATGAGAGGTTGATGAATGTGTTAACAACCCATGGTTCAGGAATAATTATCGATAACCGAAGGAAGAACCTCCTTTGGGTTATCCTAGAAAAAACAACATTGACCAGTTGACTTGTTGGTGAAGTGTAAAATCACCTCAACACATGTGAGCAAGAGAAAGAGAGAGTTAGAGGTGATGCCTCTAAAAACACGATAGAAATTAGTAAATCATGAGAAAATAATTAGTAAATAGAGGGACAATTTTTTTTATTACAAACCCTTACAGATAGTGATAATTATATTACTGTGAAAGAATTTAGAGTTTTTTGTCTGAAAAAACAAGTTAATATTCGAGAATTGAGATATAACACGAGACATCTAATCCTGATTTAGTAAAATTTTCAAAGGTTTTGCAWAAGAGATTTCTACTTTGAAACGCGAGCTATTGACAAATTGTAAAGTGGGACTGTGCACCATCTCCAAGGTTGTTTACGAGRCTGGTGACAAATTAAGCTACACACTGCAGTTGTTGACACCCTTACAAATGGGACATGGATATTAATTAGCTGAGCCGATCCGAAAATGAGTTTTGCTAGCTCGGTTTGAGTTCGTGGCTCGTTGAGCTTGAAATATTGGGTGAACAATTTTGAGTTGAGAATATGTTCTGAGTTCTTTTATGAACAATTTTGAGTTGAGAATATGTGTTAAGTTCTTTTGTACCTAGGGGGTACATAGTATCTACAGCTCTACAGTCGGTGCATGACCTTATATTTAATGCTTTAAAGTATTATCCTTTTTT
>SNQN01005691.1:26502-37309 GCA_008642245.1 Bassia scoparia
TAAGTAGGAGTATATGATACGAAAGGGATGAAATGTTGATTGATCTATTGGAGCCCTCGAGGAGCAACTCCTCAAAGCTAAAACTAATGTCTCAGTAAAAGACAGAAGAGATATGATTCAATGCCTTTCAACTTTCAACATATGTGCTCAATTTTAGAAAGAACACCATTTAGGTTTCATCACACGAATGATGATTACTCCTACAATGGCAATAAAGCTATTCGAGCAGATCGAAACCTCTTTGAGATCTGTTCTCGTCACCAGCATCAATTCTAATCATAAACTCCCCAAAAAACCTATGACTAAAAATAGGACACTTTACAAGGTTTATATTAGGGCCCACAATTTACACCTCATTTTAAAATAAATTTTTTATATTTACTTCACATTTCAATTATATCTTGCATTTTTTTAACCAATGGCCCACTAAATCAATGCACATCCTCAACATCCTATCATACGTAATCATTTAATTAACACACATATGACGTCACAAATGAGATTCATTATATGAGGTTTCTAATTAGGTTATTATGAACCTCAAAAAAACAAACAAAAAAAAAACTCGATCTCACAAAACCTCTTATTGCTAATGCCATAGTCCACAGTGATAGAGTATTATAATATTTTTTTAGGTTCTAACTATAGAAACATTTATTTGAGATGTCCGCAAACATGGTACGAGATAACGAACGTGAACAGAGGTCATGAGCTCGATCTCAACCATACTCTCTTACCAAAAATGGAATTACAAACCAAATACCATTATGTCGTTAGAGACTAAAATTATCTAGTTGACTTTGTTAACTAATGCAGAGAGAGATACAATATCTCATGGGATTTTATTTGCAACAGACCATATACACACAGAGGGGATATGTCAGGAGATGGCCCATTAAGCACCATCCTAAGGTAAAGGCAACTACGCATTTAACGGGAAGTTTGGAGGGAATGAAAGTGTTTAAATTCAAAGGGAGAACTAACAAGCACCAACAACTGCCATGGATAGAGGAATCTGTCACAACTTCTACCACGATCTTCATTACATGAGGCCTATAATTAGACAAATGGATCAAAGGAAAGGACATCAAACACAACACATCAACAATCTACTCTTATCTTTCTTGCTGCGTTCTTACTTTCCTTAGCCGGAGTTAGTGCTTATGCACAAAAAATTAAGAATGAGCTTAGTTTTAATGCTGTATGTGTCTACTATTGAAATCCCGATGCGCTAAGGATCATATAATCGTTGTACTACTATTTTTTCTAATGGTAAGATGAAAGACATTGGGGGATAACTGCTCTCTTCTTTGTATGATTACTTAGCGTAAACACCATCGGGATATCCTGAAATGTAATAGGTATTGATGATTCTTTCATCTACTATATTAGTAATACATGGCAAAATCTTAGATAGACTTTTTGTGATTTTTCATTGGCGTGTGCTATTCAGCTCAGCTTTATGTTTCATTATGAGGCCTAATTTCCATGGCTACTTTTATAAAAACCATTATGTCTCCCCGAATAACACGATCTGAAAGTGAGCCATGAATTAATTTCTCACATTTTGCCACATGCCACCTTAATAGTAATCAGTAAGAAGAAAAGGGAGTGAATGCAACCCCAGCTACTGAATGTCATGAAACCAAAACAATGGACTGAGCTACCGTGTTGACTGTTGTAAGTGAATCCTCAACGTTTTTGTCGACCAATATGAGAATACTTGTTGTGCAATACTTATCCTTTAAAATTATGCAAACGATCTGGACCCTAATCAGAGATCATTCGAGGGTGTAAAACAACGAGGATCACACTGCTCGGGATGCAATATCTTGAAAATTCACTTGAGGATTTTGTAGGTTGGATGTCTACAATACCGAATTAAAACCCATTCAACATCTAACGAATACAGAGTTCTTCCTCTCTACGAGTAAACCAAGTCTCAACGCAAAGGCTAGATGGGAGCTTACATCTAGCACAGATTAAGAAGAATTACGACACTTCTGCTATACAAGTTGACACCGCATAGTAGAACAACTCGTGAGAGCAAAAGCAGAGCATAATGCGAGATATCTACAATATATAGACTTCACACAGGAGTATCATTATGAGGATATAATGCCATTACGAGACTAACTAGAAATATCTAGTAAAGGAAAATCATCAGGAATTGAGCTATATGTTATATATCTTTTTTAAAAACCGCCCGCGACCACCAACCACCACCTCATGGCAATTATGGTAATGAAGCTTCTTAAGTACCCAGTAACGCTTAACATTAACTCGGTTATATAAACTTGGCTACATTCTCTTAAGCAGGCGAACACTATTACCCAAAGATGGATAGGAATTCACTTTATTAGCCGGATATCAAAAGAATGAATAGTTAAAATGACAACTTGATAAACTAAGTCGGGTCATTTGAGTGATTGAGAGGATTACTGCTATCCAAGAATTGAGTTTAAGCTCCAAAAGGGGTTTAGGTACCCATTGAGCTATTGGGGACGAACATGTAATCAAGTTCATCCAAGACTGAGAGTTAATTTTTAAGTGTGCAGATTGTGTACTTAACTCAACTCGTTCGAAAATAAATGAAAGAGCTTCCCCCAATTACGAAGTGAAGGCCAAGCATTCTCCCTTTGGTATCTAGAGAAAAACAAATACAGTTGATGTTGGTGAAAGTTGAATAATTATCACAAACATGTGAGTAACAAGAGCAAGAAGAAGAGTTTAGAGGGATGCTTCTAAAAACTAAACTGAATAGAAAATAGTTATATCACATGGAGACAAGATAATAAGTAAAGAGATGGACTTTTTTTTATTATTCAACAAGCATTACTGCATAGTGATAAGATAGTTTAGCGAGAAAGTTAAGGAGTTTAGAGTTGGTTTATGTTCGTAGCAATAAAAACAGTATAATTAAGTTGAATAATATTTGAGATAATAACACGAGACAGTGGTCTAGTGCGATCTTAGTAAAAATGATATTAAATTAAAGTTTTGGCATAGAGAATTCTAAAATGTCGTTTGAAACCGAAGCTATGACAAATTGTAAGTGGACTTGTGACACACACCCATCTCCAGAGGGTTGTTTATGAGTCGGTGACAAATTAAGCTCAACACTCCTAGCTTGAATCACCTTAAAATGTGGAATGGATATTTAGCTGAGCCGAAGTATCCATCGTAATCATGAGTTATTGCCATAGAAAGATTGCTGAAAGTGATTCGTGGCTGTTGAGGCATAGCGAAATATTATGGGATGAACTCAATATTGAGTAGAAGAATACTTTGATTCTATGAAACCTTGTCTGAGTTTTGTAGTTAGGAATAATTGTATAATTTTTTGTACTAGGGGTACATAGTATACATACAGCACTATTCGATTTGGTCGAGAAACTGCATCTCACATAACTGATTTGTATGCTTAAAGGTTATTATCCCATTTATTATTCGCAATTGAGTATAGTAGGTACAAATTTAGCTCTCCACAAACGAGCTCACACATGTGTACGCGTACCTCCTATATGCATATAATTATGACCATAGTTGTAAGGTCATTTAAATTCGAAACGGAGTTAATCCAAATGTACTCTCAACCTTTCCAAAGACATTGCACGAATCTATAACGCTTAATTTTTCCTTGGTGATAACACTAAACATATACACCGATTCACAACCCATTTTTCCACTAACATACTTTCTCTCTCACCAACCACACGGTGTCCTGTCACGCCTCAACTACCTATTTAGATACAATAAGACTCTGACGAGCCACGAGAAGTGGGGATGGTGGTCCACGCCAGAGCGTCCCACGCCAATAACAAGCCATCATCACACAGGAAATACTGCAAAAAAAGAATGCAGTGAGACAATTGTAATACTTAACCTTTTCTCTCTCACTGCAGCCTCACACACAACCACTGCCGTGGAATATGAAGTCACAACACTGTCCCGGTCTCCTGCAGCTTGTGGGGACTGATGGAGTTACGGATTGTATGGAGAAGTATGAAAGGAGTGAGAGATAAGTTGGTATTACCATGGACGAGACAAAAGAGGGTGATGAGGAACCAGATTGGGTCCTATTGAGGTCTTGGGCAGAGTGGGATTTCGTTTGTGCCCCCTAGATGTGTGTCTGATTCATTGGTGTGTGGTGATGTGTGAGGTGGTGATTAAGACAAAAACTGTAGATGAGGGTTGTGTGAGGAGAAAGATTCTGTTGTCTGAGCTGTACTATGAGTCTTTTGATGCCTCGATTACTAAATTAGGTGTTTATGTGGCTGTCTTTGTGTGGCCATTATATGCGAGATGGTCGGTGTTCATGATTGGGCTACACTTGGTAAATACTGGGGCCTCAGTGGTGCGTTTGCTGCATCGGGTTGGGCCTTGTAAGGCTTGTGGAGAAATAGAGTTCATCAACATTTCGGCTTTTGATGGCTGCGGAAGGTCATTGAATTGGTGGGCGATAGAGAGACGAAATTATAGGTTAATGTCGAAAGTGTGGAACATAATAATCTGTAGTAAAATTAGTAATTTACAGAGATTAAATATGTATGACCAAGAACCACTCAAATCTGTAGGAATAACAGAAAATAAAAATTGTGAAAATAAAAGTATTTACAGAATACTGAAAACATAAAGTCCAAAATGGTAGAACATAACACGCTTAAATAACTAAGTAGTACATAAATCACAGCACTAAATATGTGGACAAGTACTAAAAAAATTGGCATAATAATGAAACTTATAGGAAATGGAAGTTGAGACATGACAGGTAAAAAGTAGAACATTCAGCAGAAATTTCACATTGTTTGTCAGCGAAAATAGAAGGAATATGAAGATCTCACTATTATCTATTATAAAATTGGTATACATATAGAAATAATATATATTTAAAAACACAAAATTATAATTTTAATATTTATTATTAACTTTAAAGTTTGAAATTATTTCACGTATATTAACTTAAAGGTAATAAAATTCTTCTTTAAAAATCGTGAACGTAAATGATGTCTAACTCTTTTCTATACTATATCTCGGTATTCGCTATTAAATTGAAACATGTTTGCCTAGGGAGGTAATATTATTCAGGTCAAATTGTTTAATTTGTAGAGTAAAGAATGGCTATATGGGAAGAAACTAGGATATAGGATAACCAATGAGAGTTTGGGAGAAAAAAGAATGAGAATAAAATGAGTGAGGCAGTATAACGAAAAGATTGAAAAAAAAAGTAGAAAGAGGAAAAGAAAAATGTAAAAGTAAATATATTCGGTGTAAATAGATAAGAAAAAGTAGAATCATGAGAAAGTGGTGAGAAAGAGGAGAAAGAAAAAGTGGAGAAAAAATGGACTAATAAATTAGCAAAAGAAAGGATATGTTATTCAGTAATAAGTATCTACATTTCAATATAAATGTAAGATTATTTACTGAATTATAGAAGGGAAGTTATTATAAATAATTATATTATATAATAATTATATATATATATATATATATATTATATAAATATATTATTAATTAATATATATATATATATATATTAGATATATAATATATATACTATATAAAAATAAAATATATAATATATCTATTATATTATTTCAATATAATAATATTTAATATAATATTATATTAATTCAATATAACATTATACTCAGAATTATTCATCATTCAAGTCACTAAAATAACTATCAAATGATCCCATACTCCTATGCAATTATATAACATATTAGTGAAATAGCTAGATTTATAATCAACCCATAATTAAGTGAATAGATAACGGAAAATGGATTTCACTGCGCAACAACAAAGAAGTATTATTCTATTGAATATGAATTGTTATTTGTGAAGTTAGGAAATAAATTAAAGGATTGAAATTTAAAAATTTATATACTCTAAAGTTTATAGATATAAAATCGGACGGAGAGAGGAGGAGAATTGACTTGAGAAGCGATATGTAGACTATCTCGGAGAGATTCGGAACATATATGGCATACGAGCTTCATTATACTGCAATAGTATTAAGAAATATTTGGTAACTATTATATATTAAATACCTCCTCTCAAAACTCGAATTAACTTCTAACCGACATTATTATACAAGGGTAAGAGATCAACTCATATAAACATTTTCAGATCACACTCTATTACTCTTTATCTTATATTGTGCCTTTACATTACACAATAATTAATCAATGAAGTCCAGGTAATAAGAATGATACTAAGCGTGTTTTCTGCGGACTTATTTTGAGCAATCATTCAGTGTTAGCTCCGGTATTATTCTTCATAGTGTGTGATCTCCAAAAGAGCTTGTAGATGTTTTGATGTCGAGCAATACATAAATTAATTTAGGTAAATATATGCTAAATTAATTCTTGATACCTGAAACCGATTATATGATAGATGATTGATCCGCAGACTAAAGACGAGATGAATGAACGAGCGAATTATATAAGATATTGATGAGGGAAATTGGAATGATGATCTATGCATAGTGATGATATGATTGTAAGATATCAGAATGAGGAAGAGATAAAAAGATTGACAGATATATATACAAGATTGACTGTGACTAACTTTCAGATGAGAAAAAGATTGATCACATTCTCTCTAGAATGATGATGATAAGATGATGACGATGATAGTATAATGATATTATGTTTTATGATTGAAAATAGATAATACAACAATAAATTCGATAAAATAAGATGATGAGACTTGATATTATGTTATAATATAAATAAGTGGGTTACTAAGCACAAGAGCGGATCGGAGCTCGCGATCTTTGGCGGTTTTTACCTGTTTAACTGTTACTATTCTTATATAAGGAAACGATCTTGACTTCTGGATGTGAGTATTAGCTGATGTTGCGTGCTCGCTCTCTCAGGAGCAATAGCAATACTGGGATTGCTATTCGATTAATTTCAGGTCTAGAGCTGCGTGAGTGAAGGAATACATACACAACGATGAATGTGGATGATAGGTAGTAGTTTCGGAGGTAAAAGCTATAAGTAGCGGATCATCATTACTTCTATCTCTTGTTTTATGAGTGCGATTATGGAATTAGGGAGAATACTGCTTGAGATTCTAATGGGTTCAATTCTTCGCGGCAATATACAAGATATATCTTTTTCAAGGCGACTCCACGCCAATTCGTGGGACACGTGCACTGCTACATCTATTTGTTACAACTAGGAATGTTAATTATTGATTGCTTAGACTATGATGCGGGGTCAAGAGGTCATGAAGCTTCCTCATCGGCGTCAGTCTGTATCTCGTCTCCCCCAACTTCTTAGTAGGTTCTTGATCTTTGTTGTTGGTGTAACGCTTGCACTGTTTTTTATAATAATAAATAATATAATAATAATAATACATCAACTAATTAATTAATCTAATAATAATATAAATATATATAAGAATTAAATATGTGATATAAATAATAAGATCTCCATAATTACCTGTTTCTAATGCGTTTGAGCCTAATACCCCATATACCCCTGTGTTTTTATAACGCTGATATACAACCATCACATTAGTAAAAATGGCCCACAAATATTTAAGTGAATGGAAGAGTCAGTCCAATAAGTTCCAAAAGAATTCATTACACAACGTTGAGATTTTTTTATAAAATGAGCCTACTAATTCAACCTAATATAAACCCAATATCTACACTCATTTCCGCCCATATTTCAACACCTTCAAATCTCAACATACATCGAATCAAACAATATATCGATTCGAATGAATAACTAAAACAAATAAACGATCTATCGTCTCAAGATGCCATCACGGAAAATTATGAGGGCCATCGAGTCATTAAACTTCACCCTATCTAATTTCATAACATTCAAAGCAATCAGGAAGTACTGACGAATAATCATTAATATATCACAACCTCAAAAATAAAAACGATCAAAATAATTCGCACAATTAGACTAAACGTATCTGTAACAATTCATATAACAGAAACAACACCAAACTACAGCCTCCGAAAATACACCAACAATCTCAACTATAAATCCAAACAATCACCAATCGGATACAGCAACATCGGCAGAGAGAGGAAGGATCGGGGCCGATCGGAGGGAAGCGTCGTAGGTTGGCTAGTGAGGAGGTCCAGGTTTAAAGAATATGTCGGTAGAAGGTTGTAAAAAACCAGTAGCGAGATACATAAAGTTGCGAAAGAAGGAAACACGACCAGAAACAACTAACCAGAAATTACGCACGTTGGGACCAGACGGGCAAGCGTTGGCTCGATGTAGTGCGCTGTGGAAATCGCGAAAGTGTGCTTCTTTACGCGCGAATTGTTGTTCGCCTTACCAGATCAGTTTATGACTAACGATAATGTGGCATACAAGCAATTGAGAAATCCAATATGACTCGCAAATTCAATATCATTTAATAATGCTTACGCTAGGCTACGAGTAGTGCTTGGCCAATTGCCTAATTTTATTATTGCTAAGATGATATTTCTGGGTTCTAATTAGATTATGTATGATTACTAGATGAGATTTTTGGAAATTTTGATTGAATTTTAAAAGGGAAAGAAAGGAGTCTTGCATCTCTTCGAAATTATGATTTGATTTTACGAAAGGAAAAATTGATTAAATTTTTCATGAAAAATTTTCTACCTTTTATTGAATATGTTATTGTAAATGGAGGCGTAGAAGAAAGGAGATAAGAAGAGGATGATTAAAGAAGGATTAGGGGTAAATCCATTGGATTAGAAGTATAGAGAAAAAGACTAACGGTGTTAGTTTTTCGTTAGAGTAGAGGGTATTTCAGGCTATTTTTTCTAAAGTAGGGGTATATGAGACATGTTTTCTAAAAACACGGGAGATATATTATAGACTAAAAGTCAGTGGGTATATGGCTGAATAATCCAATAATAATAATATAAATAATATAATAAATAAAAAATATATATAAAATATAAAATATAAAATATATAATAAAAATAATAAATAAAAATAAATTAATATAATATAATATATAATATAAAAATATATATAAATAATAAAATAAATAATAAAAAAAAATAAATAAATAAAATAATGGACGTGTTGCCAACCTTGCCAAGTTCTTCTCTCGCATCGCGTGTTCGGTCTTCCAGTTTACAGGTAACGTTCAGCATCTGCATTGTGGTCTTGGTTCGGCTTTTGTGACGCATTTAGTGTTTTAACTAGGACCGTGGAGAAGACTTATGCGTAACTAGGAGATCGATGCCAAACTCATGAAAAACTGGAGATTTGTTTACAAGATCATTGCCATCTGTCAACTCCACCTACTCACTTGTCTACCGCACAGTTTGCTTGTGGAAATCTCAACAGGGAGATCACGACGTCTGAACTGCTTCGGTGGTCCGATCTCTGGTTTGGAGCAACATAGAACGGATAAGATTATGTATCGCGTCTTCTGTTGGTGTTCTTTTTCTCATTCGCTCCTGTTCTGCTCGCAGGGTTTTGATGGAGATTATTAGGGATCATACTCTTTTCTCTGGAGGTTGATGGGAATTAGCACGCACAATGTTGTACGCGAGCTCTCTCGATGTATTGTGTATTGATATGGATTGCTCTAGGAGGTACAATGGGGTTGACTGAGGGAATCGACAGGCATCTTCCGACCTGCGATAGTGTTTGCATCTTTCTGGACGGACAGCTTGATGTGTGTGTTGATACACTGAAGAATATCTTCTGCTCTCTTGACGCAATGTGGGTTGTCTGACTTCGCTAACTGGTCGGATGGTGGCGATAGCAGCTAGCGGAAGCGGGAGAAGTTGAATGCATGTAGGACAACTGGAATGAGTTCGTCTTCTTTTTCCTTCTCTTTGGAGAGATATAGACAGGAGCTATTTACGCTTCTGAAGGGATCCAAACGTTCTCCAGGGCCAGGACATATGGGGCCGTGCATTGCTCAATGCTTCGATCGATAAAGCTTCGCATTCCTAGAGGAATGTGGGGCCGCAGATGTACATCTCGCCCCCTCCAGCTTTCTTGTAGATCACGTGTCCTTTTTTGTGTGTAAAGCTTACCACGTTTAGTGTTAGTTTTAATAAAATAATAATAATAAATAATTAAAAATAATAATATAATAATAATAAAATAATAATAAAGGATTGCTTAGTGGGAAATCGCATGGAAGCACTCGTGCAGCTGGTTGCGGGCGGCTCCGATATCGGGTCTCGGCAGACAATTGAAGGTGATTATCGTGGTTTTTTGCTATCGTTGGGGTGTTCCGTTGTTCATCCCTCTTCGACGGCGTGCCTGCTTGGGTCTTACTGTTGCGACAATGGGGATCAATCCAGTGTCCGTGTGATGTGGATAAACATCGGAACAACGTTGTCCGCAGACACTCTTCTTGATGTCGTTATGCTCAGGATCCGTCGAAGACAGAGAGGTAGACGTTGACTAAGAGGAGGTGAGTGTCTTTCGACTGCGGATGTTTACTCATTTTTGGGATAGGCGTCCTGGATGTTCATCGATTGAACGGAGCTTCCCCCCACGCATTCTGGTTGTAAACTTGTTCCTGGCGGGGTTGATTGCGGGCGGCTCAGCGGAAGCGGGACAGATAACTGAGCGTCCGGACATATGGGTCACAGTTTTCTTCTTTTTCCTTTCTCTTTGGGGAATTGATAAATGGAGGGTTGCGCTTCTGGAAGCGCATCAGGTACTCGATGGGCTCAGGACTTCGCAGTGCGATGCCACATATTGCAGGATAGTTTTGCGATTGATAGAGGATGGAGGCCAGATGTATTAGCTTCTCATCTTGTAATTATTTATTTTTAGGTGTAAAGCTTTTAACTTTTATAATC